>MU261695.1:0-90000 GCA_020310875.1 Ceratopteris richardii
TATATATATATATATATATATATAATATATATATTTGTATGTATATATATATATATATATGAGATGGAGATACCCCCGGCCCCCAGACTCATATTACAGTTTTTTTCAAACCCACAGCCACCCGAGGACCCAGCTCGACGTGGGGTGTCACATTACAGAGAGCAGAGGAGCTTAGACGACAATGCCGAAGACCGAGACCCCCACTCTGAAGCCAATCCCCACCAGAGAGAGATTCAAGGGATTCACGCACACCATGACATGGAGATACGGAGACATGAGCAGCACACCCATGCCGATCTCGACGTGCTGAGCATTTTGAGGATCTCAACGATGCCTTCCCCACCGATGCATTATATCCTACACCCACTGCAGGCATTTAGAGGGCTATGACACCACCGAGCCTCCCCTCCCTATGCATATCATATTTGAGAGAGGGGGAGTGACACTACGGCAGGTTGAGGTGAGTCTAGCTAGACGACGACCACGAGTCACAGCGCTCGGAGGAGTTAGGCTATACCATCGACAAATAGAGGAGATTTGAGCCCGACATCTCAAGGCGACTGCACAGCGAGTAGGTCTGATGAGAGAAGATCCTATAGCTTTTATACAGAAAGCTCTGGCACGGGCTCCACCTATGGATCACATCCTCCACCCCTCCATTACCACTGGATGGAGCTAGTAGACAGATGCATCTTCATGATTGTATTGCCCTGAGCATATAGACATGCATATACCCCTAGGGATAGGGCTCCATCAGCCTTAGTATTTTACCACACATGTTGGAGACTAGATTGTATTAAATTTTTATGCTCTTACTTTAGTTTTATGACAGCCAGATGACATCCATATCATGTATCTTATGTTTTGTCTCATAGGCCGACTTTGGCCTGTCATAGACGTAAAAAAACTTTCTTTCTTTCTCCCTCCCTCCCTCCCTCCCTCCCTCCCTCCCTCCCTCCCTCCCTCCTCCCTCCCTCCCTCCTCTCTCTCTCTCTCTCTCTCTCTCTCTCTCTCTCTCTCTCTCTCTCTCTCTCTCTCTCTCTCTCTCTCTCTCTCTCTCTCTCTCTCTCTCTCTCTCTCTCTCTCTCTCTCTCTCTCTCTCTCTCTCTCTCTCTCTCTCTCTCCTCTCTCTCTCTCTCTCTCTCTCTCTCTCTCTCTCTCTCTCTCTCTCTCTCTCTCTCTCTCTCTCTCTCTCTCTCTCTCTCTCTCCCCCCCTCCCTCCCTCCCTCCCCCCCCCCCCCCGCCCTCTCCCCCTCCCCCCCCCTCTCCCCCCCCCCTCTCCCCCGCCCCCGCCCCCCCCCCCCCCTCCCCCTCTCTCTCTCTCTCTCTCTCTCTCTCTCTCTCTCTCTCTCTCTCTCTCTCTCTCTCTCTCTCTCTCTCTCTCTCTCTCTCTCTCTCTCTCTCTCTCTCTCTCTCTCTCTCTCTCTCTCTCTCTCTCTCTCTCTCTCTCTCTCTCTCTCTCTCTCTCTCTCTCTCTCTCTCTCTCTCTCTCTCTCTCTCTCTCTCTCTCTCTCTCTCTCTCTCTCTCTCTCTCTCTCTCTCTCTCTCTCGTCGGAAGAGGCGAGCCTTTGAGGAGGCACAGGTGCTTGAGCTATATCATCTCTTTATGAGTATGGACAGTGTTGAAGCATGGCGTACCCTACGAGAGCCACGCCCGACCACACCTATTGGGGACCTACACACATGGCATGATTATGCTCAGAGATTATATGAGGTGCCCAAGAAGCCTCCCATTGCCAAGCCACTTGAGCCTAGCCCTACTAGTTCTTCTCTTTTCACAGCAAAGATGGTTGAGAGGGCCATAGGACGACTGCGACATGGACGTTCGACAGACCATACGGGATTGCAGAGCGAGCACCTCATATATGCATCCTCCACTATAGCCCCGTTGATTGCACATGCCTTCAATCGGGCTATAGGGGAGGGCTTCCCAGAGGAGTGGACTAGGCACACCATTGTGCCTATCCACAAATCTGGCGACACCCTGGATCCAGGGAATTATAGGACCATCATGATTGGCCACACCATGGCCAAACTATCCGGTGCCATACTTGAGGAAGAGCTAAGCTCATATGCAGAGACTGAGGGGGTACGAGCACGAGGCCAGGCAGGTTTTCGGCGAGCTTTCTCTACTATTGATCACATCTTCATTTTGCGCTGCCTCATTGATGGGGCAAGGGTGCGGAAGAAGAGACTATATTGCTGCTTTGTGGACTTCCGCAAAGCTTTTGATACAGTGCCACGAGAGAGGCTCTTCCAAGCCTTCAGAGCTTGGGGATACCATCAGGGATGATTTGGGCCATCTATGCACTCTATGAGCGGGTGACCGGGAGAGTACAGTGTCCAGGAGGTATGTCTGAGGTCATTGCTAGCACCATCGGTGTTAAGCAAAGCTCCCCGCTCTCTCCCACTCTATTTGGTCTCTACATCGATGAGATTGAGGACTACATTCTCCGAGCTGGAGGAGAGGGTGCAGACCTCGCAGGTACACCTGTCCACATTTTATTATATGCCGATGACATTGTCTTGATTTCAGAGTCACCCGATGGATTACAGCGCGACTTGGATGCCCTCGATGAGTTTTGTACACAGAAGGGCTTGACAGTAAACCTTGGCAAGACCAAGGTCATGATCTTCCACACCTCCCCCTTGGTGAGGAATGGAGCAGGATTCACAGCCGGCCGTGGACAGATTGAGGTGGTCACTTCCTATGTCTACCTCGGAGTCACATTCACGAGCTTACCTAGCCCCTTCAGCATGAGACAGGCAGCCACCGATAGACTCACACGAGCATATGCAGCTTTAGCCATGTTAGAGCTGAGATGTCACCAGGCACACTTCCAGGAGTCCCGCACGAAGGGGTGGCTATTTGACACACTAGTCCGACCAGCTATGATGTATGCTTCGACAGTTTGGGCCCCAGGCCTCAACGCCACCCAGTGGAATGCGATCGAGAGGCCCCAGCCTCCAGGTACGTATGATCTCGCGACTATTTCGCGGGAAACAGTCGGTACCACATGACATCATCAGGGCAGAGCTAGCTGCACCACCCATGGTAGTAGATGCACTATTCAAGACTATCTGCTTTATTCAGAGGATGAGGGAGCTCCCTACAGACAGACTCACACGCACAGCTTTTGAGGCATCTATACAGATATCAGAGTCAGGATATGAGAGAGCTTGGTACACTCAGGTTAGAGTATGGTTTGATAGTCATGGGCTTGATATGGACAGATTACCGCCTTTTCAGTACGACCCAGACTCACCTCACATCCACCTCTCTCGTCATGAGAGGAATGTTGTGTTGAGACAGGATCTTTGGCAGCGCTACATTAGTCAGACATGGCACACCACACATGGGATCGAGAATATTGCACTATCGAGACCAGTTCTTAGACATCCTAGGAGACGGTTTCATCCGGCGGCCAAGTTACATAGATACTTACATGCCTCATAGCTCGAGGGTAGCGATTGGCCAGTTGAGAGTCTCATCACATAGACTAGAGATTGAGACGGGCAGAGCCGCAAACATTCCCAGAGAGGAGCGGATATGCAGGGTTTGCAGAGTAGAGATAGAGGATGAGGAGCACTTTGTATGCAGATGTAGCGCATATGATGGAATCAGAGGTAGATACGGGACTCTATTTACAGGGAAGCCCACCCTCCGAGAGATCATGGACTCTAGAGACCAGAGACAGCTCGGGCGATTCCTACTAGAGATACAGAGTCACAGAGATTCCCTACTCCAGCCCTACTCCAGCCTAATGTAGCAGCCCATACAGGAGGGAGACAGAGTCAGCTCACTGAGTTCTTTATTCCACGACGTGCTGCAGCCCTCCCCCCCTCAGCCAACACACTGAGAGGGGTGACTCTTCAGCAGGCTCAGGCTGCTCGAGCTAGGAGACGACCCCATGCTAGAGGATATCGTGCCCCGAGACATCACCGACATCAGATTGCAGAGATCCAGGCTCGTCACCATGGCGCAATGGAGGAGAGACGATTCCAGATGATGGCTGATCCCGTTGCAGCTATCACGATGGCCCTGACTCCACCTCCACCTATGTATCACATCTTACACCCGCCCACTAGCACAGGATGGAACTAGTTAGTCGTTTCAGATGCATTCCCATGCTTGATGTACTACCCCTTTGCATATAGACTGCCATAGATATCGCACTCCATACACCCCCCCCTTTCATGGGTATCTCCACACGCATTTCACGGAGATATGTATCAGCTTTATCAGTTTCTTTTTCAGCACTTTTATCTTCTCTGATAGACAGAAGATACACCCATGTACATCGATTTGTCTCATAGGCCGAGTTCGGCCTCCTAATAGACGTAAAAACACTTTCTCTCTCTCTCTCTCTCTCTCTCTCTCTCTCTCTCTCTCTCTCTCTCTCTCTCTCTCTCTCTCTCTCTCTCTCTCTCTCTCTCTCTCTCTCTCTCTCTCTCTCTCTCTCTCTCTCTCTCTCTCTCTCTCTCTCTCTCTCTCTCTCTCTCTCTCTCTCTCTCTCTCTCTCTCTCTCTCTCTCTCTCTCTCTCTCTCTCTCTCTCTCTCTCTCTCTCTCTCTCTCTCTCTCCCAGGGAACTACAGGACTATTATGATAGGCCATATCCTGGCCAAGATCTATGGGGCGGTACTAGAGGCAGAGCTCAGTACACACGCTGAGGCAGCGGGGATTAGAGCACCCGGCCAGGCAGGCTTCCGCCGCACTTTCTCCACCATCGACCACATCTTCGTGCTTCGTTGCTTGATTGAGAGCGCGAAGGCGAGGAAGCAGAGACTATACTGTTGCTTTGTGGATTTCCGCAAAGCCTTCGACATGGTCCCTCGAGAGAGACTACTACGGAGGCTCCAGGAGTTACAGCTTCCATCAGACATGCTATGGGCCATCCACGCTTTGTATGCACAAGTCACAGGCAGGGTACGCTGCCCCGGCGGTCTATCAGACAGCCTTGTTAGCACCATTGGTGTGAAACAAGGTTGCCCTCTCTCACCCACTCTCTTCGGTCTCTACATCGACGAGATCACGGAGTATATACAGCGAGCAGGAGGGCGAGGAGGAGACCTCGGAGGTACGCCAGTACATATCCTATTATATGCTGATGACATTGTCATGCTCTCAGAGTCACAGGAGGGGTTGCAGTCACATTTACAGGGGCTCGATACCTTTTGCATGGAGAGAGGACTCACAGTGAACCTTGGCAAGACCAAGGTCATGATCTTCCATACCTCCAGGACGGTACGCCATCGCGCCTCTTTCACGGCAGCTGGAGGACAGATAGAGGTAGTGGACTCCTACGTCTACCTAGGTATCACCTTCTCGGGCAGCACAGGGGTATTCTCCATGGCACAGGCTGCGAGAGATAGATTGACGCGAGGTTATGCGGCACTTGCAGGATTGGAGAGACGCTGCTTTCAGACACATTTTCAGGAGCCCCGGACTAAGGCGTGGCTCTTTGACACTCTAGTGACACCCGCATTGATGTACGCAGCAGCAGTATGGGCACCAGGGATCACAGAGGCGATGTGGACGCAGATTGAGAGGCCCCATATCACCATGATATCACGCTTGCTGCGCAGCAAGCCCTCCATTCCACATGACATTATACGAGCTGAGCTTGGCACACCACCGATGCTAGTGGAGGCCCTCTTCCAGTTGGTGACCTTTATTCTGAGAGTCAGAGAGCTCCCCACTAGCCGACTCACCAGGCTTGCATTTGAGAGCTCTAGACATTTGGCAGAGACAGGGCATGAGAGAGTATTGTATGCACAGACTTACCGATGGTTAGCAGACCATGGCATGAGCATTACGGATCTCCCCCCTTTTCAGTATGACCTCTCTTCCCCCCACATTACCCTCTCTCGTTCGGAGAGGAATAGGATCATCCGTCAGGACCTACTACAGATACACGTCAGGGAGACATGGATAGCACCACGGGAGCCTCTTCCCACAAAGAGGCAACACTACAGAGAGCACTTCTTGACTGTGACAGCGGATGGTTTCATTCAGAGACCACGATACATGGATACATATATGGCACCAGCTGAGAGAGTGGCCATTGGGCAGCTCAGAGTATCATCACACCAACTCGAGATTGAGATTGGGCGAGCCACACATACCCCCAGGGATGAGCGATTATGCAGGATATGTAGAGAGGAGGTGGAGGACGAGGAGCACTACACATGTAGATGCCAGGCATATGAGGACATCAGAGACCGCTACCCACAGCTCTTCAGGGGGCCTAGAGAGATCAGGGCTTTATTGGGGACAGAGGACCAGCGCCCTCTAGGTCGTTTCCTAGTAGAGCTCCAGCACCGTCGCGCATCACTCCTCCAGCAGCAGATGGAGATACACCTGACCGCCCCCCCTCAGACTTATATTACAGATTTTTTCAGACCCACATACACTCGGGGGCCGAGCTCGATGCGGGGTGTCACATTACACAGAGCAGAGGAGCTTAGACGACAGCGTCGACGACCGAGACCCCTTGTCCGGAGAGCTCGTCCACATCAGAGAGAGATTCAGGCGATTCACGCATGCCATGACATGGAGATACAGAGACGTCAGCAGCGCACCCCTATCGATTTGGACGCCCAGAGCATTTTGAGGATCGCCATGATGCCTTACCCACCGATGCATTATATCCTACACCCACTCCAGGCATTTAGGGGGTTGTGATACCATCGAGCCTCCCCTCCCCTCCCTACGCATATCATATTTGTATCTCACCCATGGAGCATATAGAGTGCATACCCATAGCACCCCACACCCTTGATGCTAGCTACTATCCCTCCTTTTATACCCGTTTGCAGTACTCACACTTTATTTTCGTTTTGGATCACAGTGGATTGGATCATACTGATGTATATGTTTTGTCTCATAGGCCGATTTTGGCCTCTAATAGACGTTAAAAAGTCTTTCTTTCTTTCTTTCTCTCTCTCTCTCTCTCTCTCGACGTCTACATACCACCATGCAATTTATACACAAACTTTCGCATGTTTACGTGCACCATGTTCACTCACAATTACTCTCACTTGATCCACATGATCGTCTTGGCACTCTCACTTCACAGATCACATCTATCCTCCACGATGCAGCTATACAGAGCTTTCCCAACCATACACATACCTTTCCTCCGCACATACCTTTCCTCCACTCACTGGTACCATGCCCCAAAAAAGTTGGTACTATGAGGAGTTTTTCAAACTACGAGGATGCCTCATATTCACCGAGGCTCAAGGAGAGATTACACAGAGAGGCAAAGCCCCACATGGAGTCGCTTACCTCTCGTAAAAAGTGGGAGTGGGAGGCGCACCAATATTGGGATATATACCACTTACTTATGAGAAGGGATTATTCAGTTGCATGGCGTCACAGAGGAGACAACCCACCCCCATCTAGGACCCAGGGAAATGGCATAACTATGCAAAGATTTTATATCAGATCTCAATTCAGCCACCGATACCCACACCTCAAAGCTCACGTCCGACTACTTCCACTTTCTTCACAAAAAAGAAGGTGAGAAGAGCTATTTCACGTGTACAGCCTGGGAGAGCCAAAGACCAGTTCGATTTACAGGTTGAGCATCTTATATATGGCATGGAGGTATTGGCACCACTCATTACACACCGTCAATCGAGCATTGGTCGAGGGGTTCTCGGTCTGGACTCTCAAGGACAGAACACACTATTGTGCCTATTCACAAATCTCAGGATATGATGGACCCTAACACTTACCGAACTATCATGATTGGCCCCATCCTGGCCAAACTCTATGGAGCGATTCTTGTGGGGCAGCTCAGCACTCTTGTTGAGCAAGAGAGTCTTCAGCCCCAGAGCAGGTTGGCTTTCGATGTGCCTTTTTCACCATTGACCACATCTTCACTTTAAGATGTCTGATTGATCAGGCACATGTGAGGAAGAGGAGATTGCATTGCTTCTTTGTGGACTTCCGCAAAGCGTTTGATACAGTACCTAGAGAGAGACTCTTCAAACGGCTCCTTGATCTTGGGGTTATAGATGATCTTATTTGGGGGATCTATGCTTTATATGAGCGAATATCTGGTAGGATCTCATGTCCAAGAGAGCTTTCCAATCCCATTATTAGCACTATAGGTGTGGAACAAGGGTGCCTATTATCCCCTACTTTATTTGGAATATACATTAATGAGATTGTTGACTTTATCAAGCAACGTGGAGGTTCGGGAGTGGGGTCAAGGGGAGGCACTTTCCACATTTTATTATATGTTGATGACATTGTGTTGATCTCAGAGTCAGTTGAGGGATTATAGAGTCACTTACATGTGCCGGATGACTTTTCCTTACATCAGAGAGGACTCTCAATGAACCTTGGTAAAACCAAGGTCCTTATTTTGGCACATCAGCACACGTACCGAGATAGAGCATATTAGGAGTGGCTGATGGTCACATTGAGGTTATTGATTCATATGTTTATCTTGGGGTTACCTTTACATCGAGGTCAGGTACATTTTCGATGGCCCATGCAGCTCGTGATCGGGTCACTCGTGGATTTCAACACTAGCATTGATGGAGAGGCAATGTCATCAAGCACACTTTTAGGAGCCTTGCATGAAGGATTGGCTTTTTGATACACTAGTCACACCCTCATTGATGTATGGATCATCCATTTGGGGGTGGGGGCTTCCAGACGGAGACGTTCAACCCAAGCATGCATGAAACTGGAAATGGGGACACCAAGAAGATAGCCAAGAACACGTTTTATATTAGATTCGCAACTCGTGTTTACAAGGGACGGCAATGAGAGCTTGGTATGAGGAGTACTAGTACAGCTCATAGTTGCGCACAATTTGGCACCACATGGCATACCCCCCCAAACACTGAAATGGGCTGGATAAAAAAATAGGCTTGTGACATCCTCCCCCAGCTTGAAGAGCTTGTTGTCCTCAACAAGTGGGTTCGGGTCTTACAAAAAAGTTGGTGTTTACAAAAAGTGGGGACATTACAAGGGGCTTATAGCCAAAGTGGCTTTAGTGGTGCGGTAATGTTTGCGTACTAAGGGATGGTCCGGGCCAAAAGTGTCGGCTGGAATTCAATCGGCATCTACTAAGGGGCGGCCTTTCCATTTGATGAGGAATTGGGGGCCTTCGCGGGTGTTGCGGTCCCGTAAGATAGCCTCGGGCTCGAATTGGTTCTCCCCATCATGAAGTACTGGTACCTCGCGTCCGTATTTGGAGTCAGGTTTGAACCGTTTGAGGAGGCTCACATGAAATGCATTGTGAAATTGGACATTGTCGCGTAGCTCCAAGCTGCACGTAGTAGCGATGGTTAAACTTGTGTGTGATGTTCCAAGGCAACGTGATGTTTCGAGCTCTGACTAAGGCTAGATCGCCGACTTGAAAATCTTCGTCGGGCCTCCGCTTCTTGTTCGCATATCTGGCCATGCGCTCTCTACTTCGTTGGAGACTCGACTTGGCCTCTTCCAACTTTGTCTTCCATTGATCCAAGAAGGCGCCGCAATCGGGGTCGCTAGTCGAAAGCGTGGAGTCGCGTGTGAGAGCTAAGGGTGTGATTACCTCTTTCCGAGTCACCAATTCAAATGGAGTCATCTTTGTACTCGAGTGGACGTCATCTTTGTACTCGAGTGGACGGAGGCATTGTAGTGGAACTCCAAAATGTCTAAGTGTTTGGCCAGTCCTTTTGATCGGTTCGGACATATTTGCGTATATAATCTTCAATTGTTTGACTCACCCTTTCCGTTTGCCCATCTATTGGCGGGTGGTAAGCCGATGAGAACCTAAGTTGTGTGCCCAAGAGGAGGAAGATTTCGGTCCATAGCCAGCAGTCAGTGGTACGTCACAATGTGTGTAAAAAAGAGATAGGCCACTTCCTTTGCATTGAGAGGTGGTTTGGCTCGAATGAAGTGGGCGTGCTTAGTAAAGTAGTCCACCACCACGAATATAGTGTTGTAGCCTTGGGAAAGTGGGAGTTCTGTGATGAAGTCCATGCTAATCATGTCCCATGGCCGGTTGGGAATCGAAAGGGGTTGTAGGAGGCTTGTGGGTTTCAGTCGATCTTGGCATACGAGTTGGCATGTCGGGCACGTTTCTACGTATTCTTGCACTTGGGCCTTCATGCGGGGCCAGTAGAAGTGTTTGTGGAGTGTCTCATAGCTGCGGTTTCGGCCACCATGGCTAGCTACTTTGCAGTCATGTGCTTCCCAAAGCAACTCTTTGCGTAGCTCGAAGTCGTCTCGCACATAGATCTTGCCTTTGCGGTAGAGTAGGTCTTCTTGCACCGTGTAACGCGTGGGTGGGTTGGCACTTCGAACTTCCCATAGAATCTCTTGGACCTGGGCATCCTGTTCCTGAGCCCGTTGAATCCTGCCTTTCAAGTCCGACAACACTGTGGATGTCGCTTGAATCTCGGGTCTCCGACTTAGCGCATCGGGCATGACATTCTACTTACCCGGCTTGTGAATTATCTCGATGTCGAACTTGGCAAGAAAGTCCTGTCACCTTGTTTGCTTTGGGCTGAGCTTCGGTTGCGAAGCAAAGTATCTCAAAGATATATTGTCCGTGAAGACCTTCGTGTGTTTGTCGAGGACATAGTGCCTCCATTTGCGTAGGCAATGAACCACCGCTAGCATTTCCTATTCCTCTGTGCTCCATCTAAGTTCGGGCCCAGTGAGTTTGTGAGACTTATATGCGACTGGTTGTCCGTCTTGCAAGAGCACGCCTCCGATTGCCGAGCCGGATGCATCCGTGTGAACCTAGAACTGCTTGTCGAATTCGGGGAGCTTAAGGACCGGAGCATTGCACATGGCCACCTTCAAAGCTTCGAAGGCTTCTTCCTCTTCAGGTCCCCATTTGAATGGTTCCTTTTCTTTGATCACCTCAAGAAGTGGAGTCACGATCTTGCTGAACCCTTGGATAAATCAACGGAGAAATTGGCAAAAACCTATGAATTCTCGCACCTCTTTCACATACTTCGTGAGGGCCCATTTGAGTATTGCTTCTACTTTCTGGGGGTCAACATGTAAACCAAGTTCTGAAACGATGAACCCCAAGAATTCCACCTTCTTCATGCAGAACTCGCACTTGCTTCGCTTTGCAAAAAGTCTTCGTTCTCGTAGACGTTGCAGGACAGCCCAAACATGCTCATAATGCTCCTCTAACGTGTGGCTATAGATGAGTAAGTCATCAATATAGATGATGAGTAAGAGGTCTAGCATATCCCGAAAGCCGTCGTTCATCTCCCGACAGAAAGTGGTCGGTGCACCTGTAAGTCCGAATGGCATGACAAGCCATTCATAGATGTAGCACGTGCGGAAGGTGGTCTTCTCTATGTGTTCTTGTGCCACTCTGACTTGATGGTATCCGGACCGGAGATCGATTCGTGTGAAGTATAGGGCCTTGCCTAGGCGGACTAGAAGTTCTTCCATCACCAGGACGGGGTACTTGCTTTTGATGGTGTTCTTGTTGAGGGCTCGGTAGTCGATGCACAAACGTAAAGAGCCATCCGTCTTCTTCACAAAGAGGACCGGAGCGCCATACGGTGAGCTACTTGGCCGGATGTACCCTTGTTCCTCTAACTCTGGTAGCTTCCATTTAAGTTCCTGTAAGTCAGTCTCATTCATCTTGTACAGGGCCCGAGATGGGGCGGGTTGGTCCGAGAGGGTCTCGATCCTGTGTTGGACATTCCTTAAGGGGGGGAGACCGGGCGGGAGCGTGTCCGTGAGCACATCTGAAAATTCTTCCATGAGGAACTGGAAACTTGGGTGCCCAATCTTTGATACGTCGATCGGTTTCGGTCCCGTCTCCTTTGCCACTGGCCTGAGAACGCATATGTGTGCTATCCCGCCTTGATATACTGCCCGTCTAAATTGTTTGTGAGATAGGGTCGTTTGCGGGTGTGTTGAGGTTGAGGCTCTTGCATGTGGTTTCTCTTTGCCTTTGTGTGTCTGCTTGGGTTTCTTCTGTTCATTGTCAGATGGCGATTTTGCACGAGGTGCACCGACCCAGTTGAAGTCGACGACGAGGGCCTGTTCGTTCTAGTCCAAGAGCACCTTGTCTACACATTTTCCAAAAAAGGAGATTAAGTGTTGATCCATGAATTCAAGGCCTAGAATGACTTCGAACTTTTCCATGGGGATGATAAGGAAGTTCAAATGGCCGAACCACTCGCCTAATGTGACTGGGACCCCGTTTGCGTGCCTTACATGACTGTCTTCCCCCTTGGCAAAGACCAGGGACATACGCAGACATTTACTAAGCTTCAGTCCAAGGCGTTGAGCACATTGCGGTGTCATGAAATTGTGGGTGGCACCCGTGTCTAGCATCACTGGCATCCATTCACCTCTGACCTCTGCCATAATGAAGACTTGATGTATGATTGGTAAAGCGACTGAATGGCATTGAGCTTTTCCCTTTGAAGTAGATGGCTTGCGTGGTGAAGAGTCCTCCGAGTCGTCGCTATGAATCTCGCTAATCTTGGGCCCTAAGGTGGATGCTTCCTTTGTCTTCATTGTTTGCACTCGAGTATCGAGGCCCTTCCTCCAACAACTTTCTGTGGGGTGGCTCCCTTGGCAGTGTTTGCACACAGGTCGAGGGTCTCGACGGTTTTGGTTGGCTCGACTTGGCGATCCTGAGCGGGTTTCGGATGGGGCTAGGAGGGCTTTGAGTCCTTGTCCGCATTGGTTTTCAGTAGGCCTTCGGTACGTTGATCCTTGCTCTTTGTTGGCGGTAGTGTCTTTGCGGTTGGTTTGACCTCCGTCGCTTGTTCGTGCAAGCCCGTTGGAGTATGCGTCGTTAAGTCGTTATGCTACGTGAGCCCCATCCTCCCAAGCCTGGGGTCCTGTTTCTCCACCTCCTTTCAGTAATATGGGGAGCATCTGTAAAGGAAACTGTGTAGGCGATCGATTTCAGCAATGTCGGTGATCCAGAGCCTCAGCATGCGGTATTGAGATACGTATGGGCCGATGAACTTCTCCTGACGTTGCGAGGCACAAGGTAGTCGATGATGGCGACTTTGAAGTGGTCCCAAGAGGTCCAGGCTTGCTTCTTTTGTTCCACCATGTACCAAGCCGAGGCTTCATCTTGTAGGAATTGGCCGGCAATGCGCGTCCAATTGTTGCTGCCAACCCGGAGCATCCGGAGGTAGCTTTCCATTGCTTCGATCGATTGGTTGACGGCTATGGAGCTTTGGCCTCCTCGGTACTTGTCGGGTGGGTTCGGTTTGAAAAAGTCAAAGGAGTCCGGGTCATCGAGGTCCACTGGTTGAAGTTGGGTGACAGGGGTAGGGTTAAGGGGGGTTGGATTCGGTTGGGACGTTTGGGTTGGAGTTGGTTGGGGCATCGGTTGGGGGCTTGGCTGAGGTTGCGGTTGGGGTTCGGATTGGTCCTTGGTTAGGAGATGCATTTCGACTAAGGTAGTTAGGCAGGCGAGGGTGTCTTCTAGCCGATCTATCATGTTGTGGACTGGGTTGGGGTTGGGTGGGATTCGGTCGGTCTCAGGTTGGGTGTTGATCTCGGCGTTGAGCTCGGCCTCCTAGAGGAGAACTCGACATTCACTAGGAGTAGGCGATTGAGTTCCTCTTCTAAGGCTTCCCGTCGGTGCCATTCGGTCATGTTTTTGGCGCGTTCCGTCCCTGAGGTTAGACCAGCCATGCCAACGTCGTACTCGCTGGCCATGGTGGCGTGGAGCCAAGCGGACGCAACCCGAGAGGAAGAGGGCACCTAGGGGCACGGGGGGGCTAGGGCGCACGGGCACCTAGAGGGTATGGGCGATGGTCCACCGGCTAAAGGCCGTTGAGGCACTACGTGGAGGAGGAATGAGGGAGAGGCAGAGGCAGAGGGTCGCTTGGGCGCTTGCCTTGAAGGGGGGGGGCAGCAGAGGGTGACTTGAAGGGGGGGGGGCAAGGGGGGGCCTTGCTTGAGGGGGGGAGTGGGGAGAGGGGGCAAGGGGTTACCTTGCTTGAGGGGGGGGGCAAGGGGGCGCCTTGCTTGAAAAAAGGAGGGGGGGGGGGGGGGGGGGGGGGGGGGGGGGGGGGGGGGGCAAGGGGGTGCCTTGCTTGAGGGGGGCTGGGGGGGGGCAAGGGGGTGGCCCTTGCTTGAGAGGGAGGGAGGGAGGGTGAAGGAGCTCCCGCGAAGTCAAAGAACTTCCCATGCATGGGCCCAGGACGTTAGATGGCGCTGCAAGCACTAGTGTGACAGTCCCACCATCCAAAGGCTTCCCCTAGGGTCGTTGCTCTGATACCACTTGAGACGTTCAACCCAAGCATGCACGAAACTGGAAATGGGGACACCAAGAAGATTGCCAAGAACACATTTTATATTAGATTCGCAACTGGTGTTTACAAGGGACGGCAATGAGAGCTTGGTATGAGGAGTACTAGTAGCGGTCATAGTTGTGCACAATTTGGCGCCACAGGGTATACCCCCCAAGCACTAAAATGGGCTCGATAGAAAAATAGGCTTGTGACACACACCATATATGGACACTCGCAGAGAGACCCCATATACTCATGATTTCTAGGCTTATACATAGCAAGCCATCAATACCACATGACATCATTCGAGCTGAGCTTGCTACACCCCCTGATGATAGTGGAGGCTTTGTTCCAAGTAGTATGTTTGCTCCATAGACTCCAAAATATGGATAATGGCTGCATCGCACACAAGGCTTTTCACGCACCATGTGATCTTGCCCTAGAATGGGATACTTCATGATGGTATGCCCATACTAGAGATTGGTTGGCCAATTATGGATTTGACATGGACCGACTACCTCCCCTAGAGTATGATACACATGCTCCCACCTTTTCACTCTCTCTACATGAGAGGAATGGGATCATACATTAAGAGCTATGGCACATATATATACGGAGGACTTGGATCCTACATGGCGAGATGCTACCAGTGAAAAAGCTTCATTATCGTGAGCTTCTTCTACAAATTTCAGACCAGGGGTTTATTTAGATGCCTCACTACATGCACATCTATATACCACATCACATACGAGTTGCTACCAAGTAGTTTCGAGTATGTTCACACCACTTGGAGATCAAGAGAGGTCATGCTAGAAGGACACCTAGAGAGGATCGCATATGCTCAAATTCCCAAACAGAGGTGGAGAGTGAGGAGCATTTTGTAATACGATGCCCTGCATATGCGGAGCTTAGGGTATAGTTCTAGATTGAGGGATCCTTATAGCAGTGCATGAGGAGAGAGGATTAGTGTCGTATTAGACGATTTCTCATTGCTGCATACCATAGATGCATGACTCTAATACAACCTACACAGGCTGTGGGTAAGGGTGTCCAGCAAAGGATTACTGATGTCTTTCAGAGGATCGCGCCACCACCGATCCCCAATGGTCGAAGGCTCACTCTCGAGGAGGTAGAGACTCAAAGAGCTAGGAGAGAAGAGACTCAAAGAGCTAGGAGAGGACCAATTGTCCATGGGTATAGGAGGCCCTATCTCTAACAGCATGATATATTGAGAATACAATTACTTCATGAGAAGCACATGCAGCGGAGACAATTATCCACACCCAGGCATGTCATTTTCCAGAGGTTACTTCATCCGACACCCATGTATCACATCATTCATCCACTCCACCCCATATGATGTTCTTAGGTCTATTCATTTCATTTCACTTTAGATGTTTTCTTTCTTATGATTATTATTTTGTCTACATATACTTGGTATATCACAATGGTATATGGTTTTGTCTCATAAGTCAATTTTGGACTTTAGAAGACATTAATCTCTCTCTCTCTCTCTCTCTCTCTCTCTCTCTCTCTCTCTCTCTCTCTCTCTCTCTCTCTCTCTCTCTCTCTCTCTCTCTCTCTCTCTCTCTCTCTCTCTCTCTCCTCTCTCTCTCTCTCTCTCTCTCTCTCTCTCTCTCTCTCTCTCTCTCTCTCTCTCTCTCTCTCTCTCTCCTCTCTCTCTCTCTCTCTCTCTCTCTCTCTCTCTCTCTCCCCCTCTCTCTCCCTCTCCCTCTCCCTCCCCCCCCCCCCCCCCCTTTCCCTCCCTCCCTCCCTCCCTCCCTCCCTCCCTCCCTCCCTCCCTCCCCCCCCCTTTCCTCCCTCCCTCCCTCCCTCCCTCCCTCCCTCCCTCCCTCCCTCCCTCCCTCCCTCCCTCCCTCCCTCCCTCCCTCCCTCCCTCCCTCCCTCTCTCTCTCTCTCTCTCTCTCTCTCTCTCTCTCTCTCTCTCTCTCTCTCTCTCTCTCTCTCTCTCTCTCTCTCTCTCTCTCTCTCTCTCTCTCTCTCTCTCTCTCTCTCTCTCTCTCTCTCTCTCTCTCTCTCTCCCCCTCCCCCTCTCTCTCTCTCAGCCGTAAGTGGCAAATGCTCACAAATGAGAAAGGGCTAAGTGCTCAAAAATGAGTGCCTTGCCAAGTGTCAATACCTTCAACCTTGCCAATTGCCAAGAGGCAATCAAAAGGTTAAAGGGGCTTCGGTCCCGCAAGTGTGCTGAAGGGGTTGAAGTGACCTCCCACACAAGTGGTCTGAAGGTCCTAGAGGCTAAGAGCTGAGTTTCCAGTCACTTCAGGGCTAGAAAGGATGCCAAGACACTCTCTTTGAAGGCAAAGTGGGTGGGGGAAGTTTGAGGAAAAGGGTTTTATAATCCGTCACTCTAAGGAGAACTGAACTTGAACCATCCAAGAGAGCACTAGATTTTCTGATTTGTTAAAAATGCACCGCATTGCATACAAGGTACCTTGCATACGGTGCTTGGCACCGGAACTATTGTGCAATGGACCTACATAACCAATGGACCAAGGCAAGTTGATTAGATAAATGGTAGACCAGGATTACTAAAGTTGGTTAGGGAGGTAGACCTAGTTAAGCTGACACCATTGGGAATTTGTAAGACTCACACACCTCTCAACCACTCTTGAAAGAGAAATCTCAAATGATTTAGAAACCTCCCTATCCAAAATATGTATAAAACCCCCTAACCGGATGAAGGGGTATGCCTAACAAGCAATAGAAGACAAAAAAAAAACATAGGGCTAAGGTTGTTTCATCAAGTCCAATGACCCTACATCAAGGAGATTACCCTTGGAGAACTCTTGTTGGGTGTGCCACTGGAGAACAGAGGGCAGTGGGCAAGCAGTAAAGGGTGACCGAGAGGAGGTTTCTTGAGGGAACTCCAGGGTTGGACGAGAACTTTAGCCCATGTCCAACATTTCATACTTTGTATCATTTGATGTCCCACAAATTCGATTCTACACATAATCACTTACGCATATGCTATCCTTCATATGTTGTCTAGTAAACTATGCAATACCCAACGTGTGCATATGATTTTTTGGGAGTTTTATTTGGCTTTCCATTGTATCAAATTTTGATTGGTTCCCTTCTTCTCAACTAGAAGTAAACAGCATCATCAACACACCCACACACTTGATCGCAAAAGCTCCATCTACAGTGCTCGTTCTAACATGCCCAATAGGAGCTCTCTCAATCAAATAAGATAGCAGCTACTACTTATTGCTTCTCTACTTTTGAAATTTTGATCATCTCAGCTAAGACCCGATACAATCAACCATCTAGACCACCTTGTGCAGTCCACCATCTTTGAGCCGTCAGTTGGCTAAGCTAGTCTAGTCAACCACCTCCCATAAGTTGAGTTGTGGAGGTTTGGAACTTATATATGTTCATAAGTGGAGTTGGCTAGTCAAAAGTTTGGGTTCCATTGACCAAAGCTAGAGATCATCAGACCACCAAAACCTAAGTAAGACTTTCAGATTCAGCCATATCCTTGGTAAGTCTCAAGCCTACATTCCATCTTGAGTATTTTCTATCCAAGCAAAGGGGAGAGGATATTGTCATCTACTGGAGGGAATCTTGCAAAATTCTATGATCCACACCCACTGTGATGCTAAAAAGGATTCCTTTAGCCTACTAAAAAACCCCCCAAAGAGTTGTCAACAAAAAAAGGAAAGTTCAGCTACACCAGTGGCAGAAAACCAGACTTTCTTCTCTTGACTACATTCAACTCTACCATCATCATCATCTAAAGCTAGCTCCTTCCAAACAAGAGTGGTACATGACCTCATAAAATCAACATCAAGTTTCCAAATTCATAGGAGTCCCAAATGAAGATGGAGACGATTACATTTAATACCTTCCTTCCATTTGTAAAAGGCATTAACTTGAAAGGAGGGAAGATGCTTTCCTCCCCTTGTTCTCATCAATTCTAAAAGGCTTAACACACATGTGGTTCAGTCAATTTGAGGAGATTCATCACTTTTTAATGTGAGATGAACTACAAACAATGTTTGCAAATGAAACTTGACAAGGCAATTCTACCAAATGTTGGCTTTATCAATTAGAGAATCTGAAATCCCATAGGGAAAAACCGTCGACCTCATGACTAGAGCAGGTTCATTGATGGCTCTCCTCCCATGATATCTTAGAGAGTTCTTGATCAAGAAGTGGGTCAAGATGAACCTGCCAAAGGTGTCACAATAGAAGTTGTGTGAGCTCTGAAGGCTGGATGTTTCTCTGAGTGACTTCCATGAGAGACCCTTGTCAAGTAAGGTATCTTCTCGTAGCCATGGGTTATGCTATAAAGTCAGCAAAGATAGTAATTACAAAGAATCACACCATGAAAACAATGGGTGCATTCTCTTATAATCATATTTTCTATAGTTGTCCCCTTGAATATATAAGTGACCAAGGAATCCATCTTGTCAACATTTTACTTGCATATATCTTTCTCAAACACCAATTTTCTTTTCACTGAGAAGCTTGCTTGTATTATGCTAGGGTAAAATGGCAATAAGAGAGAACAAATAAAATTCTCATCTCCCTATTAATGAAAATCCCACCAATTGGGTATCTCCCTATCTAGGCATGCTATGGGCTTATCGCATAGCTCAAGTCACCCCCATAAACACTACCTTTTTAGCTAGTCTATGGCCTATTCATAATAAATATTTTCGGGTTCTCACACAAGTCCTTAAGGATGGGTACTCCAAGACAATCTAGGTGGGCTCACATAGTGCATAAGCATTGTCTCAAATTGATCTACCTAGAAAAAGCTAGAGAATTGGCATTCACCTCTATGCATTCCATCCAAGGATGACACAAAGAAGCACTTCCAGCCATTGGCATCCAGCTCAATGCATTCCATCCAAGAATGATGCAAGAAGTTTCATGATAAGTACCTTTCGTCATCCAAGGTTCAAGTAGACTACCTTGTCTTAATATACCATATAAGTCAAACTTGGGAAAGTTCACCCCCATATGAAGAGGTCCATACCCGGTAAATAAGTTTAAAGAATGGCTTCAACTTGTTGAAACTGAAACCAGGAAGAAGATGCAAAAATTCAGGACAAACAGCTGTAGTGAGTTTACATCAACAGAGTTTGCAGCTTTCTACAAGAGTATAGGAATCAAGCATCAACTCATAGTGGCACATAGCCCTCAACAAAACGTGTTGCAAGACGTCGAAATCGAACCATCAAGAGACTACAAGGTGCATGTTGAAGGGAAACGGTTTGTCAAATCAATTTTGGGCAATATTCCATGCTCTTGGACTTGATCGCCTAGGAGTAATGTACGTTCTTTTACAATTTAGGTATTTTTGGAGCAATTTTAGATCCTTTGCCACATGTAGTCTCTCTCTCTCGTCTCTATTTGTCTCTATCCTAAAAACCAACAATTGGTTTCCAAGAAGGAATGTGTAGAGTGTTTGCTTGAGCAACCTAAGTCTTGCTTAAGTATTGGTTTGAAAGATTATGGCAACATCCTCCACGGCATTAGTATCGTTTAAACAGAAGCAATTACCACACATGGCAAACATGCCTCCAATATTATCTCATGATCACGGATCTATGGGATGAGGTTGAAGAAGAATTGAAGCGGCAAGAAAAAGGAGGCATTGGATTGCATACACAGGCTGGTCGAGAATTTTACCAAGTCCCAGGCTCAAAGTTCATCGTCTTCATTAAGTGGAGGTAGAAGTTCAAAAGCCTTTGTAATGACCTCACCATTACTTGTATCAGAGAAAGTGACAAACGTCTTTGAATCCTTGATGTCTCCAAATCCAATTGTCAAGGCTAGGAGGTCTACAATGATTTTGTCACTAGGTAACGTAGGGAAGTTGGAACTTGGAAATCAATGTAAGAAGTTGGGCTCCTATCCCTTCCAGGTTCCCTTCAATGCATGGCATACTAGCGGAGGCCAATTGGTTGATATCCATTCGGTTTAGCTCTTTTGATGTGAAGATTGAGGCAAATGTGTCAGGAAATGTCGTATCAATGCACAAGATGGTACCATTGGATGGAAAGAAGAAGTTCTCTAATCATTTTTGTCCATTTCGCTTTGTCCTTCTTCTTCTTCTTACGAGTTGGAATTCGTTCTGTGTGTTTTGACTCCAAGCTATATGTGGTCGCCGAGGATGACTCTTGGGACTCTTGGTATAGAAAGTGACTTGGAGTCCCCGTTAGGAAAGCTCGGTATGGACTCATCTGATTCAGAGGAGACCAAGACTTCTTCAGTAGTTCCTTCAGGGTCGTCTTCATCATCAAAGTTGCGTGTCTATTCTCCATTGTGATCTAAGCTATGGCTAGGAGTGTCCGAGTGCGTAACCATTGCTTGTGTGCCTCTGGGGCTACCTGAGAAATCGGAGGTGTCTGAGAGTTCCTCTTATTCTGCCGTGTGTTTCCTTGTTTCCATGGTGCGAACGCGATTGGTGAGCATAGATGGATGAAAAGGAGGCAGAGGAGGAGCAGTAGGATAGGATTCAAAAGTAGGATGAGGTAGAGGTGAGGAAGGAGGAGGATGGTATTGTCGATATGGAGGGTGGTGGTTGGGAAAGACAAGGACGGTTGCTGGAGTAGCCCCCTAAGAAACTGGGTAGAGGTAGCATGGTTACGATGATGAGAGTTGAGGAGTAGCGCGTTTAGAGGAGAAGATGAAGTGGGGAGGATAAAGTGGAGCTGAGGATGGACAAGTTGGTGTAGGTGCTCGAGGGAGTTACTCCAGGAGTAGGAGGAGGAGCTGAATGTCGCTTCGGGAAGAGTAAAGTCGTCTATAAAACAGTAAGAAGTCTCCTGGCGTGAAGATGAAGCAGGGAGGATGAAGAGGAAGATAAAGTAGAGCTTTGGATGGACAAGATGGCGTTGGAGGGAATTACTGGAGAACTAAATTAAGATTTAAATTTATAGTAAGAAATACAAGCTCTTCTGCTACACACTACAACAGGAGAACTAACTCACAGCACTACGTTCCTCTAACTAGGCATGCCCAGCACTGACTACGTGAAGACTTTTTTTTCTGAAAACGACAGGAATTCTATTAAATTAGTGATGGTAATGTAACAATCTGTACAGGGTAGGGATCCCAAAATACATGGAATCAATGGGACACAAGAACAAGGGTACGATCTGCCAAGGGAAACATATTTAACAGTCTATAAGACACATCACCAAAGAAAGAAGACTCAACCATTTAATGAGAGTACCATGACAAATCTTTCTGTAGAGTACAAGGATAGAGAAGTTTTCCTCAAACTACGAGGTTTGACATTGTGCAAAACAGAAGAAATCTGAAAACCATGGGGAAGAGCATCTTCAATGGATAGCAAACTTTTATTTCCAATCTTCCTCAGACCAGCCATATGAGAAAAGCCATGTGAAGAATTTACAACACAGCTGCAGCAGCTGGTGTACACAAACTGATCACAAAAGTTGAGCTTGCCTATATGCATGCACGTCTCTTTGGCTCTATTATGCTCTCTTACACTCTCATTTTGTATGTATCTCTATCTTCCTTCCTCTCTGCGTGAATGCTTCGTCTTCTTAAAGGCATTCTTGTCCCCATATATTTGCCTGGTTGTCTTTCCAAGGCAGTTATCAGCTTATGGCTATCATTCCCCAGAGAGAAAAATATCTATGCCCAATTTGTTTCCCTGTTAGGTAGAAGGATTAAGAGCTATAGAACCCACCTCTCCACCAGTCGAGGTGATTGGACGACAAAGGTATGGACCCTTCATCGAGTAGATGACAGGTTTAATAACCTGCTTCGTAACTCTCCCTAGATCGCCTGTATATTTCTTTCTTCAGTTGATTCGAAGCAGTTTTGTGTTAAAAAACAAAGAGATTGCATTTAATCTGAAGCTCATGATCACAAAGGCCAGATTAAGTAAGAAAGCATGAAGGTTGGGCCTCTCCAAGTGACTGCCAAGCGTGAGCTGCAACAAACTAACTTCATCTCAACTGGACAATTCAACATGGAAGACTCTGTCCCTAAACAAATAGGATACCAATCGTCAGACAGCATAAGTACAGAACATAACGGGCCACGGCTTCTTTGCGCGCGATACCATAGAAGGCGTGTCAAATCATGTTTGGTCGATCTTCCCTCACCAAGAACCAACTCGTAGGAAAGCGAGTACAATCATCGACGGTGAATATGTGACCTTTCGAGTACACAGCACTGATGAAATTCCCATATAGTCATTGAACAAAGTCAAATTCCCTGGTAAGTTCAATCCGTCCAATTTTTTTTCTGGATAACTGACGAACTGCATCAATTCCAGCCCTTGTAGAATGCTGGAGATATCTTAAACATTCGCTTCTGTTGTTTCAAAACGGACGAAATCGACGTCACTATTTCAAGCGTTTTCGCGTGTACAAGTTCGCGAGCCCGTATGTTCGTCAAGCTCATCATTGGCACGGATGCTCTAAGACAGACGTCCATATACCGGCTTCACTAATAGAATCGTGTACAAAGACAAACGCAGGTGATGAGTGCGCGCTTTTTACACGCACGCTCACAACACCTCAAAAAGGTCAATACAATATCCTTGCCAGAAACCAAAACATTAAATTGATTATCGTATACGCCGAAGCAGTAGAAAGCAGGGCTTACATAGTTTCCATTGTCGATCAAGCTGACGCCCCTATTTGACTGCTTTGACCTGTTCACAGGCATATTTGTTTTGCATGTCACAACCTGCAGCCTTGTCAGGGACAGTCGATCTCGTGATTGAGGTTGCCTAGTTTGTATAAGCTTGCAAGGGAAATTTTCGAGACCTGCTAAGCATCATCATAGTTGTTGTTCGACAATGTAATAGAATCCGACGGAAATGATCTGAATGGTCCAACCATATGCAGCATTTGTATCCAAGAACATATGTATAATTGAAGGCACATATGAATATACGTCTCCTTATTTTACAGGTCATGATACCATGAACCTGCAATTTGGGGAAGTGTTGTATATTTTAAAGCGGGGAAGTGTTGTATATTTCACTTGCTTTAAGCACGTTACTTTAAAGAGAACAACTCTTCTCTTCTTGAGGACGAAGAGATACGTTATACATGTGAAACATTGTGTGTGTGGTGCACCCCCTGTGCACTTGCAAGCACATTATTTGTAAACGAACTTCACATGTGTTTATAAGGATGTATGTGTGTGTATGAAAAGGGAGTAAACGCACTTCATATTCGTTTACAAGGACGTATGTGTGTGTATGAAAAGGGAGTAAGTGAGACCATATTTCTCTATTTGGGAAGGGGATTCGTTCACAAAAAGGAAGAAACTAAAGATTAACCTTGGAATACCGTTTTTTACCCGTTTTATCAAAAGTCTCTTCAAAATCAATGCCCATCTTTTGAGCATGACCTTTGGCAAAGAACCTACCCTTATACCTCTATCAAGTTTATGTTTCAGTTTGTATATCCATTTAGTGCCAATGTCCTTTTCGTTAGAAGGCAAACCATATAAAGATCAAGTACTATTCTTCATAATAACATCATATTTCGATTGCATAGCAGCCACCCAATTTTTTGAGTTATGTGCTTCATCAAAAGAAATAGGTTCATTCTCATCTCAAAGACGAAAGATTTCCATTGCATAACAATCTGATGCAAAAGAAGCATTATGAAAGCCTAAACAAGTACAATATGGCAAAGATGCATCTAACTTACTATCTCTCAAAGTATGCCCTAGCCATTTAGGCATAGTTTTTGCCTCTTTGATGTTAGCTCTCTTGTCAATAAGTGCATCATGTAAATCTACATGAAGAAATAGAATGCTCTACATCGACCTATAAGGGCATCAAAATTGCCTCATAAGGAGTAACATTTGACTATCCACCTTGTAAAAAGAGGAAGAAAGTGTCATACACATCCTTTGAGTTGGTTGATGTCTCCTTACTACATGAAAGTAAGGATTGAATTGCATCTTCCACAAAAACAACATCAAGTCTAACCAAAATGTCTCTAGTTTGTGGATGATATAGATGATAGCCTTTGCTTTCAGAATTGTACTCAATGGAAACACATTTCACGTCCTTATCATCAGATTTTTCTCGTTTTTGCTCAAGCACTAGTGTTACATGCCAAATAACCAAAAAAATGAAGATGAACAAAAAATGGCTTGTATCCATGCCAAGCCCCATATGGAGTGATAAATTGCAAGGCATTAACCGAATGCCTGTTAAGTACATATGCTACACACATAATAGCCTCAAGCTAGAAGCTATGCAATAAACTTTGACTTTTGATCATACACCTTGCCATTCCCATGAGATGCATGTTCTTCCTCTCAGCAACTATATTTTGTTGAGGTGCATATGGTTCATACCATGTTCAACCAAAAATGCATTAAACTCAAAAGACATATACTCTCACCTCAATCAAAATAGAAAGTGCCCATTTTACATGTTGATAGATTTTCAATCATAACCAAGAACTATTTGAACCACATAAAAACTTCAAACTTCACTTTCAATTGATAGACCCATACATGCCTAGAAAATTCATCAACAAAAGTCATGAAGTGTAGGTAATCTCAAATGAAGCTCTCTCCATAGGACCACAAACATCACTATGAACAAGCAAAAATTTATGTGCAAATTTGATTGAACCATCTTTGGAGAAGGAGGAATGCTACATTTTACCCAAAATAAAGCCCTCAGACATTATTAGAAGGTGCATCAAGTTTGGGTAAAGATCATACCATTTCAAATTCCTATAGACTAAGCAAACTAGCAAAATTCAGATGATTGAAGCATGCACGCCAAAGTTTTGCATCTAAAATAGCTGATAATCATGAATTGCACATGCCAAATCATTCTCATATTTTGCATACTGTATGATCTTATACAAGCCATGACATAAAATCCCATAATCAATAGTATTATCATTGTTCAAGAGATAATGAATAGTCGAAGAATAGTATTATCCTAGTAGAGATGGGGTTGTGATACTCCAAGAACACCATGAAAGCTCAAAATGAAGAAGGAGATGCAAGATAACAGCCCCTAAAACAATATGCACAAAAATTCACTCTCTTTCATTCATTAAAAACTTTCTTACAGTTAGGGTTTTTGTCTTTTATACGTATGGAAATGACCCTTTTGCATGAGTCTTGGCCAAAAAACTTAAAATTTGAGTCATAGAGCTAGTTGGAACATGAAAATGGACGCTAAAATAACTAGGAAGATTATAGAATGATTGGCATGAAGCCCATAGGCTCAAGAACTCCTTGACCTTTATTAAAATGCAATTGGGATACAAATAAACCTCTTAAAAAGCTAGAAATTACATAAAAATGTTATAAAGCAGCCATGTTTAGTCTTATAGATCCTTTGATGATTCCAGAATCGTTCCCAATATCTTTCCATTATCCAAGGGATCTAGCATGTTATTCTTGGCTCAAATTTGAAAATTTTGGTGGGCCCCTTCATGCCTACAAAGCTTTATCATCATGTTAATAACTCCCCTCTCCCTAGACTCTATCGTCCGCAATAGGAATTTTGATGGGCATGTTGAGATCATAGTTGCTTGGCATGTTCGTGGGTTGCTTGATCTCTATGGTTATATTGTATGGTGAAAAACATAGGTGTTTGTTCCATTGCACACCTTTAACTCCAAGAGTTGTCAAGATCATTTCTATCTTTTTCATTTCTAATGATGTGGCAGTTAGGCTAGCAATGAGAGCTCTACGTATTCTACAAAATATTTTCAAGTGCCTCTCCCAAAAAATAGCTTCCTCAAAGGCCTAGATATTGTGACTATCTAGGAATTGAAAGTTGTTGTAGTATGCAATTAGATAGCTAAGTGGAGGTGTCTGGATAAAATAAAAAAGTAATGGCCTAATGACATAGCAAAAATTAGGTAATGAGATCTCCATCACAAGATCGACATTAAATGTAAGTACGCATATACAAATGGTTTCATTAATCTTGACCATCATCTTATATGTGGAGTCAGGAGGTCAGCCACTTCTTTCTATCAAGATTTAATAGGTGGTAAACATGTATTGTACAATAATTAGATTGCCTTTTGGCATAGCCATAGCTGTACAATTAAGCCAAGCTTTGGGTCTCCAGTCAAAGTTCAAGTTCTTTTATACTATTAATTTTCACCAGAGTTGTGTGCAAGTTATCCATTGAAGACACAATCTTGAAAGTTAATCTATCTCTTTTTCATTAATTCCGCTCCTTGATTTTGCAGTGAACCTTTGCCTATTCTAACTTCTCCTAGCTCCTTTTGAACTACCCGAAGTTGTCTCTCAGCAATTGTTGCTCTTCTTTAGCTTCTTCGATCTGACCTTCCATATTGTCAATTTTCCTCTCGATGAATTTAACTTGTTCCTCATATTTAGTGGCTCTTCCAGCTACGTTATCCGTTAAAGACACAATCTTGAAAGTTAAGCTTTTTTTTTTTTCATTAATTCTCCTGGTTGATTTTCCAGTGAACCTTTTTCTGTTCTAAATTCTCATAGCTCCTCTTGAACTCCCTAAAGTTGTTCTCTCAACAATTGTTGCTCTTCTTCAGCTTCTTAAATCTGAACTTCCATAGTGTCAATTTTTCTCCACATGAATTTAACTTGTTCCTCATAAATAGTGGCTCTTCGGACTACACTATCTTGCAACTCTATGTCTTGCTGCTTCAGATCACTAATTTTAACTTTTTATCTTCCCACTTCCGCAGCTTTAAGTTTAGTTATTCCTTCTTCTTTCTCCATCTGTACCGATCATAGAGCTAGTAATCGCACTGCATCTGTTATGGTTTATGAGGTTATGGGGTAGTCTTTTAAGAACCAAGGATATACACAAGAAGAACAATTTAAAAGGGGAAGCTACACTTGATCGGAATTTGTCCCTTAGGGATCCTTGACATGATCATTAAGTTTGGGGAACTAAAAAGTACCTTTTTTGGATTTTTTGATATGAGACACTTGATCCGCATTTGTATGGTCCATAGTCCACTAGGAAGTAGAAGGTTGAGTTTCCAAAAATTGAGACTTTTGGAGAGCTTCATGCCTCCACAGCTCCTCTTGTTGAGCTTCTTCTTCAACTTGTCATCACACACTCTCTTGCTCCACCACAACTCATCATTGTTTTGCTTCTTCTATCATTTCTGCTTCTTCCTGCAACCTCCAAGCTTCTTCTTCCTCCTAGAAGGTTGAAGAAGTAGCCTGCTCTTGCATATGTCTGATTCTTTCTTCCTCTGCCTATTAGAGTGCTTCCTGGACAAGGTTCACCTTCACTCACTTATTCGCTAGACCGGCCTCCTCCTCTACTATAGGGGCTTTGGTCTTCCTATGGCACTTAAGCTCTTGTAGGAGATTATGAGCTTGGTTTCAATCTATTGAACCTTGTTTGACACTCGACAGAGCCATCAAACCTATTTTTTCATCTTGTGGAACAATACTTTTGCCCATTTTACGTTCACTCCTTCTTTGCTAGCTTCTACTAATGGGGAATAAAGTGTTTGTGAAACCGCGTACTGTTTGCTTTGCATGTTGAATGCCAATGTATCCGAGCACAATCCTATCTTCTAGGGGGAAGTATCTGCCAACCTTGCATATTTGTATTCTCCTAAACATGATCTGCCAAACATTCTCTCTATCTCGTCATTGGATACTAAGATTGTTGGTCTTGTAATACCATCATTGCTCAACCCTAGATATTGTGCAATATAAACTGAATCCATACTGATTATGGCATTGTCATTAATCTACAAATTGAAGAATACGATTCATTTGCTCATTCATTTGATATAGAAAAGAGAATGCCATCGTTGAACAATCAATTGTTGCCAATCGGTCATCGCATACTCCAAAAATCCTTGGCTTGGAACCATGCACTCAATCCATGGATAAGATTCCATATCAATGGTCAGAGTTATGACAAGATCCTGAGCCGCCACCCAGCCTGCATGAACTTAGTGCCATTGCCAAATAGAGAATTTGCACATTAATTGACTAGACTCCTTCCATGCTATATATATATATATATATAATATATATATATATATATAATATATATATATATATATATATATATATATATATATATATATATATATATATATATATATATATATATATGTGTGTGTGTGTGTGTGTGTGTGTGTGTGTGTATGTATGTATGTATATATGTATGTATGTATGTATGTATGTATGTATGTATGTATGTATGTATGTATGTATGTATGTATGTATGTATGTATGTATGTATGTATGTATGTGTGTGTGTGTGTTGAAATGAAAGATGCTACTCCTACTCTATAATTAATCACAAAATAAATTAACTATGGAGGAAGGAACAAAAGATATGAAAACATGATGAATAAATTAAAATGGAAAGAACTTACAAATGATGATGTATGAGCATGGAGACTCCATGAGGAGAGGAAGTATACTCTTGGCAATGGACTAGAGTGAATGAGCCTATGTGGAGTGAAGGGGGGCCTTGCTTATATAGACTTTGGGAGAATTCCCTTACATCTGGGATAAATAAGCTTGCATGAGAATGAAAGTAGACTTGGACAAAAGGTTGAAGCATGGAACTCTCAACACACCCCTCCATGTGATGACCCTTTTGTTTGTAATGTAGGGGACTAGTGACATATGGGATCATTTAGTCCATTTGTTTTTTAGGATGTAAGGACATATGGGATCCTTAGACATAGCTTGGACATATGACATCCCTTTGTTTTCATGGACATGTGGCATCCGTGTGTGGGACATATGGCATCCCTTGGTTTTTTAGTTCCATGGACATATGGGATCCATGGTGTGTGGGACATATGACATCTCGGGGATCTTGGGACATATGGGATCCCATGACATATACTTGGACATTTGGGATCCATGTGGTTTTTGGGATCTAGAACATATGGGATCCCTAGACATACAAGAGGGTTTACATCATGGGGTAGGTAGTGCTCTTGCATTTGGGGGGATGTTGGGCTATGGTCGTTGTGGTCTACGATGTGGTTGATAGTTCTTCTTTCTTCTTGGAGCACGCCTCGATGGTCCTGCCTCATCATTTACTTGATCTGCCTGACTTTGCTCTCTATCTTCATCGGTTGGTCTTTGTCCTTGTCCTGAGGGGAGTGTCTTGCCTCCTTGTGTTACTTGATGATTCATGGGGATATGATCATGGGTCCATGGTGGCTGCTTAACACTTTTTTCATCAGAGGAACTCTCTAAATTTGATGTTGTCTCCAGTACAACTTCTATCCGTCCTCGTTCTTTGGGCCTTGCCTGGAGTGGTGTCCTCTATGGGGGCTCATCATCAGATATAGAAGGGGAATATTACATTTATTGTGTTACATCTCTCTCTTGTGAAGCTTCATCCCCCTGCGATGGAATGCTACCAGAGTGTGTCCTTGCACCCAGGTTTCGTCTAGAAGAGTGGCTTGTGGTTCGACACTTCTTGTGGGGTGTCATCCATGTTGGGCGCGGAGTACCTTGCACATGGCTAGGGTAGATGACATGATCCTTTCTAGCAGTGTGCTTTTTGCATGCCATTCTCTTAGGATGTAAAGTGGTAAAATGAGGAAGGAAACCTTTATTTATAGCCTTTCACTTAAGAATTGTCATATTCACATTTAAATGGATAAAAATTAGTTTTAAAACATTAAAAGTATATTCACAAAAACATTGAAAGTTTATTTGAAGTGAAAGGAGTTATAAAAACCTTGAAAAATAATGCATTTTAAGAGTTGGGAAAATGTTTCCAAGCAGAACCCTCGTGGACTCTTTGTGCACGCCATTAGGCATGATGTAGTGGTCTTGATGATGACATCCGCTTCTCTTTTGCAATATCATGTTGTATCTTTCTTGTAATCTTTGCTATTCATGACTCACATGCTCGTTCCATTACATATTTTCTAGTGAATGTCGCACGAAAAAACCAGTTGAACATTTCTTCTAAATAGTTTGATTGTAGTAGACCACCCCTACGATGAGTGTTTTTAAAGTAAACACCCTAACCTTGTAATGTGACTTCTCCATTCCTTGTGTACTAAAAATGTCCAGTGATCCATATCGATTCATAAAATATGCTCCATGTGCAAAAAGAATATGCTATAGCGGTTTCATTGCAAATGCATATTCAACATCGAGCGTCAAAAGCCTATCAAAGATCCTCATGAATGCATGCAAACTACAAAAATGAACATTGACTAATGGAAATGGAATAATGGGGTTCCAATCATTGCTTATTTTATCACGAGTCAATTCTTGTAACATTGGACACCTCAAAAGTGATATCTCCCGTTCCTTGCGATTCAATGAGTCTCTTTCATCGATTTCTTTAGAGGCATCAACTCTCATCAATGCCCTTGGAGGTTTAGACTATCTTTTAGATCCTTTATTGTTGGAGAATTCCTCTCCTATTCGAAGCAGAAAGTGTAGAAGACCTTCTCAGGATCAAGACTTTTGCCAACATCTGAACCTTCAATTGAAAAACTAGTAGCAATTGAAATATGCAATGAACTTGAAACTTTGGTCACTCAAACTAGACACTTAGAGCTTTTAAATGAGCTATCAAACACTCAATTTGGAGTAGTTTTGGTTTGGCAATTCTTTGCCTCAAGACAGGCTGCCTGTTCACTCAGTTAGGCTAAAAACTAGACTTCACTAAAAACTGAATAACTCATAGAGCATAAAGAATTTGATAAAACTATTAAAGAAAAATAAATTAATCAAGATAAGCCTTCTAAAGAATGTTTAAACTCTAAAATTGGATACATATATTGAGAGATATGACTCTCACAAGTAGACTACCTAGAAATTGGTATGCGACTGGGCATACTCTATAAGAGTGAACAAAACGAAATGACTCAAACCAAATGAACTAGCTACAAGGGGACTTCCACGCCTTCTTCCTCTATTCTTGAGTGTCCTCCCTTGCCTCTTTTATAGACAAGTGACCAAAAACTCTTATGATGAGTTTGAGAGCTCTTCTCCATAATTTCTCCACTACTTTGGACAGCCACTCCTCTTATAGTTTATTTTTTGGATTTGAATCTCTTTTGATTGATTCTCTTTTGGCATCCACTACTTGCTTAAGTAAATGCTTCCACTTTTCATTTTCGTATTTTCATTCTATTTGAAGAAAATCATTTTTGCAAAAATATATACGACCTTACTTCTTTATTTTTAACACTCCCCCTCAAGCTCACATGTGAGCTTGCACCTTGAGCCATATCCTGCAAGTTGATTTCATCTTTGAACATCTATAGCATAGAAGCATCTAAGGACTTTGTAAGCATGTCTGCAACCTGGTCATTATTTCCAATGAACTTTATATCTACATCCTTGCTCAAAAGTTTTTCTCGAACATAATGATAATGCACTTCTATGTGCTTGCTTTGTGCATGAAACATTGGATTGTTTGTCAAGTGAATGCTTGACATGTTGTCACCATAAATTGGAATGGTCTCCACCTACACATCAAGATCAACTAAGAGCTTCTTAATCCACATAGCTTCACAAGTTGCAAAGGCTAATCCTCTATATTCGGCTTCTGTAGATGATAGTGCAATAGTAGGTTGCTTCTTCGAGCTCCATGTGATAGGTTTGCTACCTATCATGAACACATAACATGAAGTGGATCTTCTATCTTCCTTCGAACCAGTCGAATCAGCATCACTTAAGCCCTTTACCTGCAATTATTCATCATATCTATAAAACAAGGCATGATTGACTGTGTGCTTCACATATCTTAGCACTCGTTTAGCTGAATTTAAATCTTCACTTGTTGCAGCTTGCATAAATTGAGAAAGAACTCTAACAATATAACACAAATCTGGTCTTGTGATTGTAGCATAGATCAATGAACCTATAATACTCATGTATGTAGTTACATCATGTAACTTCTCTCCATCATTTGAGCATAGCTTCACATTTGTGTCCATAGGTTGAGTGAGTGGTTTCCATTCACTCATTCCAAATCTGAAAAGAACATCCAATAGGTACTTTCTTTGCATCAAGTAAATGCCATCTTTCCCATAGAATATCTCAATGCCTAAAAAGTATTTCATCTCACCAAGATCTGAAGTTTTAAACTCTTTACCGAGTTTTCTTTTTATCTCTTGTATTCTTGCAACATTACTTCCTGTTATGATGAGATCATCAACATATATGCAAATATGTACCTGCTTTCCTTCTTCTTTCTTCATGTAGAGAGAGAGATCTGCACTACTTGGACTATACCCACACCTTGTGAGGTACTTGACCAATCTTTGATTCCAAGCACGTGGTGTTTGCTTCAGCCCATACAAAACTTTCTTCAATCTACAAACAAAATTTGGATGCTTTTTGCTTCAAATCCAATCGGTTGACTCATGTATACCTCTTCTTGAAGTTCACCATTGAGAAAAGCATTTTTTATTTCAAGTTGATACAATGGCCATCTCCTTGTTGTACTCACTGTTAGCCCACAATTTGGTTGGTTTTGATGCACTAATGTGGTTCTATTTGGCAGGAAAATACATTTGATTTCAGGTACTTGCAGAGTTAATCAATGGGATGAAAGGTATTTGCAAACTACATGGCTACATCTTGTTCAGAGGGGAATGCCCTTGGTGTTTGGAGTTCCGATTATGGAAAATATAAGCATGTTTAGGATGCAATCACGTGTTGAGCAGATGCAGGTTGAAGGGTTTTCTTCAACCGATGTCACTCTTGTCAGCTTGCTTGATGCTTGTAGTAATATTGAAGATGTCAAAAGGGGTAAAAAAAAATTACATGCCGAGATTATTCATAGAAACTTGTTGAAAGACAATAGTGCTATTGGCAGTGCAGTGATTGACATGTATGCCAAATGTGGCTTAGTTGATAAAGCAAAGGAGGTCTTTGATAAGCTATCAGCAAGAAATGTTATATTATGGACCACATTGATTGCTGGTTATGTCCAACAAGAGTTTGCCAAAGATGCATTGGACTGCCTTGAGAAAATGGTGTTGGAGGGAATCAGTCCAAATAATGTCACTTATGCTTGCAGCTTGAAAGCATGTACCATACTTGGAGCTACATGTAAGGGTGGGGAACTACATGCTCAAGCTGCGAGAAGCAGTCTATTCAAACAAGACACTACTTTACAAAGAACGCTAGTGAGATGTATGCTAAGTCTGGGCTACCTTCAAAAGCTCATGAAGTGTTTAACACCCTTTCAGCTCGAGATTTATCCTCTTGGAATACATTGATGGCAGGTTATGCGCACTTGGGAGACAGTGCTAATGTGTTACAGATCTTTGAGAAATTGAAAAGGGATGGTCTACAGCCAGATTTATCAAGCTTCAGCCATCTCCTCAATGTATGCGGTATCACGGGGATGCTACATTCAGCCCATATGTTCTTGCATTCCATGGACGATGATTATAGTATGACTCCGACTATTGAGCACTATACTGCTCTCATTGATCTTTATGGTAGACTAGGCTATGTGGATAATGCTTTAGTGGACATGTATGGTGTAAGTGTGGGGTCTCTCGCTCTCTCTCCCGTTTTTTTTTCCACGAGCAGATAAGGAGGAAGTCGGCTGCCAGATAAGGGGAGGAGTTTTTTGTTTTTTGGGGGTTCTGTACAGATATTCGAGGGGAGCAGCCGCGAAGTGAGGTATTCCCGTCGCTTATGGAGATGGTGATGGAGAGATAAGCATTGGAGGCCTCCAGGGACTCGGATTAGTACCCTTGGGACCCTGGAATCCCACAAAACTGGGGCAGAAGTTGCCGGTCTAGAGAACCTCATGCGGACTCCTCCATATATTTGAGTAATGCGCTTCTCACTGTGGAAGAGAAGTTCCTGCCATTTTCGTAAGCGGGTAAAAAAATAACAATTGAATACTGTAAATAACCCGTGCAGCTGATTCACCTATGCAGCTGATTCAACGAATGCCTTCTGTAGTTTTTATGTGTCTGCTCCCAGAAAGATTTTATATCGTGAAAAAATGGACAGGAAGCCTGTGAGCAATCATAAAACCCGCGTTCTCAAGTGGTGAAAATCTGCAGCCACTGACCTTGTTAAGAACGGAAAGCTGGGCTATTTCAATGCAGACGCTTTTGAGTGAAGAACATTAACTCATTATATTAACATCTGGTATTATTCTTGCGTTAGAAACATAGTTCTAGAACAATATTGTGTATGATTCATGGTTTGGCTAAGAATCAAGAAGCGAGTTCCAAAGAACAATTGGATCGAAGATACTGGATTTCATGATGAATGAAGCTCGATTCCCTAGTGGAGAGGCAATCAAGTTCTTTTGTAGTGCCTTGGGAATCTGAATGCCAACAGTGTAAGGATTCGGAAGAGGATTGCAAATAGTAGTAATGCAATCATATCATAATGTATTCGTGAGTAGTTCAGGCTGCGGATATTGGAAACCTGCCTCCATACAAAGATATTGTTCCCCGTGTCAGACATGCGAGGGCAATCACAGCTGGGGCACGCTGCTGGATTTTTCTCACATTGGGGGTTGCGATTTGAGTCAAGGCACAAAGGCTTGTCAAGGTCACAGTAGGAAGCTATACTAGTCAGACCATCAAGAGCATATTGAAGGGGGTTTGTCCAGAAGACCCAGATGAATGTGTCTGTTATCATGCTTCTGGGCACTGTCAAACCTGCAGTAGATATCCAAATACCTACTATGATTGGGACCAGAACTGAGGCAACCTGCAACACAGATCTTAAATGATGAGTGCGAATACAGCAAGAAGTTGGTCTATGCTGTCAATATATAATAAGGGGAATACTAGTGGGTTGTACATAGCACTGGCTTTGGAGAGACAACAGCCAGGAATGATCCTAAAAACGTAATCGTTACATAGAATTCAAGGGACATAAACCAGTATTTAAAGACGTCTGATGCAGAGCCGTTGGCAATTTGTGTCATGGATAAGAATATGCCACAAAAAAAGCAGGTTGGAGACCATAAGGTAAGGAATCTGTCAAATTTCAAATGATTCCACAAAGTTTTATCATTGTGCTGCAATCAAGCAGGTTCAACCAAGTCATCTTTACTCTACAAAGATTGAAAACATTAGAAATAGGAACAAAATACTCATGCTAAGATTTCAAAGGTCATGTTGTTAGTGATTGCTTGCCTCCGCTAGGATATCTGCAATGTTGTAAATGAGTACACTTGACTGATGGACTGCTCTCTGAGGGTGTGCTGAGTGTGCATGTGCTTGTCTTATTTTGTGTGTGTGAGCAAAAGAGTGGGGTGAAGGGAAGTGAGAGTGTGAAAAAGGGCAGTTCAATCGGAGGTGTGCGATTACATATGTGTGGGGGTGTGTGAAAAGCGTGAGGAGGAATTGTGTGCTTGCTAAAATGTGTAAGTGTGTAGTTGAGTAAGTGAGTCTGAGTAAGTGCAAGTGAGAATGCTTGATTGTTTGAGTGCTTGATTGTGAGGGTCTGATTGGTTTGCTTGAATGCGAGTGACCGATCACATGAGCATGTGTGTTTGAGTGCGTGTATGAGTGAAAGGTAGGTGGGTATATGAGTGCGCAAGAGGTAAAGGGAAGAGCGGGAGTAAGAGTGAGTGTGTGAGAGTAAGAGGACTTGAGAGAGCAATAGTGCGTACGTACAAGTGTGTTTGAAGGTAAATTAGGGGCTCAAGAAATGCAAATCAATTAGGTTGAGGTGATTTGAGCACACCATAAGCATTTGTGGAAATCTTTTCCCTTGGACCAAAAGAGCATATCATTTTGGTGCGTTTGCCGGGAACATATGCGCTAGTGCGTAGACATAGGAAGAATCCATTGCGAGATAATTGTGGGCTCTAAGGAATCCAATTGGACCGATTTCGAGGGATTCGAACAAAATAAAGCCTCGTATAATCACTTTTTCCTTGGGCAAAAGGAACTCAACATTTTGGTGCGTCTGCCGGGAATTGGCTTAGCACATCTCATAGAGAGTGCTACGAGTTCGCTTGGTGCCCCAATCGTGTGGCACAGCCAATTCGATCCCAAATTTGCTCTGATCTTCATTAGAGAAATGGCCCAACAAAGACAAGCCTCTAGTTTTGAGAAAGCAAATATAAGGCAAGGGAATTTTGGACAAAATAGATGGATATGTTCTCATCCGACCATGAGACGTCATGTGAACCGAGGGTGGCGATATCGCCCGATATCAAATTATGTGAGATGCTGGTGTTGCGAGCAGATTGGGCATATAGCCAAATATTGCCCTCGTGTATGCACCCCGTTGGATTTTGTCCCCACATGTGCGGACTGTGGGAAAAAGAGACTATGCGAGCACGTGTGTGGCTCAAAAGAGGTGATTGACCTAAAGGTCGCAACGAATGAATCTGATAGGTGTTTATCCTCTTTGTATGTGGAAGTTGACAAGGGTGGAGTTACTTCGTCAACGGAGACTGCGAGAGCAAGTGGAAGCAAGGACACTCGATCTCATGATCGAGACTTGGTAGAACTTGTGAAGAGCTTGGAATGTCAAGTCAATTGGTTGCAGGTGGAGCGAGATAACGAGAGGATCAAAATAGCGAAATTAGAGGAAAATCAAGTGAAAATGGCCGAGGTCCTAGAAACTTGGGAAAAGCAAGTACAAGTGTTGAAAAGCGAAAACAAGGAGTGGAAAAGAGTAAACAAAAGCTGGAGGCAAGATCTTGTGAGACCTGAGAGTGAAAACGTGGTCTTGGACTTGAGATCCGGCTTGATGGTAGCCAACTGCTTGGGAGTTGCGATCGAAGAAGAGCTCTCAAGAGACGAGGATGACCTGATGAGGAGAGTCGAACGAATGGAGCATGAAATCGAGAAGGTACAAAGCATAATCCGTCGATACAGTGATCAAGCGGGTAAGGCATGTGAGGAGTTCCACCTAGAGTTAGAAAGAATGAAGAGTGCCCAAGCAGAGAGCGATGAGAAAATGAGACATGTAGAAAAAGAGAATGCAAAGCTGAGTAGCAAGCTCAGTAGGTGGATGAATCGGAAAGACGACGAGATGCGAGGACAGGTGGAGGATCCGAGAGCGAGGAAAACGGAGGAAGAGCTGAAAGCGGTGTTGGATAGGTTGGATGCATTCGGAACAGAGTTAGAAAGGACGAAGAATGAATTGTCGAAGAAGGTAGATGACCTGGATGAAGAAAATATGAGTAGGATTTGGGAGGAGAGGTCGATTCGAGAAGAGGTTGAAAAGTTGTCTGGCCAAGTCGAGAGGAGCGAGGAGGTCCCTTTGGAAATAGAAAGAAAGATGAGCCATTTAGAAGAGGAGAAGAAGAAAATGTGGGTTCGGTTCCATCAAGTGGATGATGAGATTTTTCGACTCCAAGGCAGTGATGAGAGAAAAGAAGAAGGGATAAGGGATTTAGCTTTGAAGCTCGAGGCATTAAGAGGTGTAGTAATGAATGGTGGCCTTCCGGACCGTATCGCCTGGCTAGAGGACAATATCAGCCAGCTATCGAATCATGTGGAATCTCTGCGAGGCAGAGGATGGAGATGAAAAAGAAAAAGATGATATGATGGATGTCGGTGAGGACGGCTGTAGTCTGACTAGGGTTGCTTTGCAGATTACGAGTCTGAGATGTGAGGACGGATGGACCAAGTGTGTTGTACACTTAGGAACTAAAGTGACACTTTTTGAGGTTTCAGGTCGACAAGGTGGTTAGTATGTGCGGGTTTTGCGAGGACGGGTTGACCATGGCATTAGTGGCTGGATTTTGGCTTGAGTAGCAGCAGAGAGGAGATGTGTCTTATTGGGATGTCCACGGGGGGATATATGTGTGTGTGTCGTGATTGGTTGGGTTGGGAAAAAGTCCTTTCTTTTGTCTCCTAATTCTCGAGATTCGGGAATGAAAAGAAAATGAGAAAAATATATGTTTGTGTATGTGTGAGTGTGGCTACGCGCCTATGTGGGCCGATAGGTGGGTGGACCCACTTTGGCCGGGTGGTCAAAGCCACGAACCGACGTCGGTTTCGCACAGGGCTAGCTGTCTGTGTGTCGTGCGCTGCGTTGGGTTGGTAGATGGGTGGAACAAACTCGATCGGGTGGTCGAGTCCACGAGTCGCATCCAGCTTCAGAGTAGGCCGGCAAGTGTGAGTAAATATGTGAAAAAAAATTGATGAAAAAAGAGAGAAAAAAAATGTGAAAAAAAAGAATGAGAAGAATTCCTCGCTCGAGGGGGGACATAAGAGAGGTGAGAGAGCATGATGCTCGGATGGGAATATATGTGTTTGTGTTGTGGGGATTTGGGTTATGTGTGGGCTCCCGATGAAACATGTCAAATTGAAGCTTAAGCTCGGCTAGGGTTTTGGTTGCGATGTGTCTATGGAAAGCTTGGACTTGAGGGATCCAATCGTGCTAGTTGCATTGTTTGTCTGCAAACCTTCCGGAAGTGTTCAGTTTCGCTCTTAGGTGGTGCAATGACTTGTGAAGTTCGGAATCGCGTCGACGATGAGTGATCTTGTTAGAGTGAGCTCGTGTTAGACTTGAGTGGTCCTTATCGTGTATCCATCAAGTTAGAGTGGTGTGGTGGTGACCTAGCATATGATCTAGTCGACGAGCAAGAAAAACAGAGAGATAGACAGGAAGGCAAGTGGGAATAGGAAACCCTAGGTTGAAGAGGCATGAAAAATAAACAGGAGGACTCGATTGGAAACGGAAGAAGAATTGGGGGGAGGTGGCAGTATAGCCTCGAAGGGCAGGAAAAATGAAATTCAAGAATGGTACTTGCTTACATATATAAGCTGTGTGTGGAAAGTGTGTTGAGTATGCATGTGGAATAAAGATTTGTGAGGTGTTGAACGAACAATCTATAAGAGTGACGAGAGGGAATGTGGATGGGCTTTTTGCTTGCATGTGTGTTGTTCGTGACGGGAATGCATGTGTGACGCGGATCATGATGCGTGTGTTGAGTATATATGTGTGATATGGATGTTTCTCATTTTGGTAGTAGATGTGGTGTTTGATGAAAAATGATCTAATGTTTTGATGAAGTTGCAGACAGGTGGACATGTCGGTGAAGATACATCAAGATGGACAAAGATGGTAAGGGAAATGATTGGATTTTGGTACTAACAAATGATTGTATGAGTATGATTTCAGGTGCTACATTGAGGAAGAAGAGTATGGTCATGTAAGGTAAAGATTTGTATTTGATTGAGTGATGATCACATGTTGGATAACTTGAGTGCAGGTAGCATATCGCTCGTCGAGGACCACTTCGCAAATAAGAAGAGGGGAGTATGTTAGCCCACAATTTGGTTGGTTTTGATGCACTAATGTGGTTCTATTTGGCAGGAAAATACATTTGATTTCAGGTACTTGCAGAGTTAATCAATGGGATGAAAGGTATTGCAAACTACATGGCTACATCTTGTTCAGAGGGGAATGCCCTTGGTGTTTGGAGTTCCGATTATGGAAAATATAAGCATGTTTAGGATGCAATCACGTGTTGAGCAGATGCAGGTTGAAGGGTTTTCTTCAACCGATGTCACTCTTGTCAGCTTGCTTGATGCTTGTAGTAATATTGAAGATGTCAAAAGGGGTTAAAAAAAATTACATGCCGAGATTATTCATAGAAACTTGTTGAAAGACAGTAGTGCTATTGGCAGTGCAGTGATTGACATGTATGCCAAATGTGGCTTAGTTGATAAAGCAAAGGAGGTCTTTGATAAGCTATCAACAAGAAATGTTATATTATGGACCACATTGATTGCTGGTTATGTCCAACAAGAGTTTGCCAAAGATGCATTGGACTGCCTTGAGAAAATGGTGTTGGAGGGAATCAGTCCAAATAATGTCACTTATGCTTGCAGCTTGAAAGCATGTACCATACTTGGAGCTACATGTAAGGGTGGGGAACTACATGCTCAAGCTGCGAGAAGCAGTCTATTCAAACAAGACACTACTTTACAAAGAACGCCAGTGAGATGTATGCTAAGTCTGGGCTACCTTCAAAAGCTCATGAAGTGTTTAACACCCTTTCAGCTCGAGATTTATCCTCTTGGAATACATTGATGGCAGGTTATGCGCACTTGGGAGACAGTGCTAATGTGTTACAGATCTTTGAGAAATTGAAAAGGGATGGTCTACAGCCAGATTTATCAAGCTTCAGCCATCTCCTCAGTGTATGCGGTATCACGGGGATGCTGCATTCAGCCCATATGTTCTTGCATTCCATGGACGATGATTATAGTATGACTCCGACTATTGAGCACTATACTGCTCTCATTGATCTTTATGGTAGACTAGGCTATGTGGATAATGCTTTAGTGGACATGTATGGTAAGTGTGGGGTCTCTCGCTCTCTCTCCCGTTTTTTTTTCCACGAGCAGATAAGGAGGAAGTCGGCTGCCAGATAAGGGGAGGATTTTTTTGTTTTTTGGGGGTTCTGTGCAGATATTCGAGGGGAGCAGCCGCGAAGTGAGGTGTTCCCGTCGCTCATGGAGCTGGTGATGGAGAGATAAGCATTGGAGGCCTCCAGGGACTCGGATTAGTACCCTTCGGACCCTGGAATCCCACAAAACTGGGGCAGAAGTTGCCGGTCTAGAGAACCTCATGCGGACTCCTCCATATATTTGAGTAATGCGCTTCTCACTGTGGAAGAGAAGTTCCCGCCATTTTCGTAAGCGGGTAAAAAAATAACAATTGAATACTGTAAATAACCCGTGCAGCTGATTCACTTATGCAGCTGATTCAACGAATGCCTTCTGTAGTTTTTATGTGTCTGCTCCTAGAAAGATTTTATATCGTGAAAAAATGGACAGGAAGCCTGTGAGCAATCATAAAACCCGCGTTCTCAAGTGGTGAAAATCTGCAGCCACTGACCTTGTTAAGAACGGAAAGCTGGGCTATTTCAATGCAGACGCTTTTGAGTGAAGAACATTAACTCATTATATTAACATCTGGTATTATTCTTGCGTTAGAAACATAGTTCTAGAACAATATTGTGTATGATTCATGGTTTGGCTAAGAATCAAGAAGCGAGTTCCAAAGAACAATTGGATCGAAGATACTGGATTTCATGATGAATGAAGCTCGATTCCCTAGTGCAGAGGCAATCAAGTTCTTTTGTAGTGCCTTGTGAATCTGAATGCCAACAGTGTAAGGATTCGGAAGAGGATTGCAAATAGTAGTAATGCAATCATATCATAATGTATTCGTGAGTAGTTCAGGCTGCGGATATTGGAAACCTGCCTCCATACAAAGATATTGTTCCCCGTGTCAGACATGCGAGGGCAATCACAGCTGGGGCACGCTGCTGGATTTTTCTCACATTGGGGGTTGCGATTTGAGTCAAGGCACAAAGGCTTGTCAAGGTCACAGTAGGAAGCTATACTAGTCAGACCATCAAGAGCATATTGAAGGGGGTTTGTCCAGAAGACCCAGATGAATGTGTCTGTTATCATGCTTCTGGGCACTGTCAAACCTGCAGTAGATATCCAAATACCTACTATGATTGGGACCAGAACTGAGGCAACTTGCAACACAGATCTGAAATGATGAGTGCGAATACAGCAAGAAGTTGGTCTATGCTGTCAATATATAATAAGGGGAATACTAGTGGGTTGTACATACCACTGGCTTTGGAGAGACAACAGCCAGGAATGATCCTAAAAACGTAATCGTTACATAGAATTCAAGGGACATAAACCAGTATTTAAAGACGTCTGATGCAGAGCCGTTGGCAATTTGTGTCATGGATAAGAATATGCCACAAAAAAAGCAGGTTGGAGACCATCAGGTAAGGAATCTGTCAAATTTCAAATGATTCCACAAAGTTTTATCATTGTGCTGCAATCAAGCAGGTTCAACCAAGTCATCTTTACTCTACAAAGATTGAAAACATTAGAAATAGGAACAAAATACTCATGCTAAGATTTCAAAGGTCATGTTGTTAGTGATTGCTTGCCTCCGCTAGGATATTTGCAATGTTGTAAATGAGTACACTTGACTGATGGACTGCTCTCTGAGGGTGTGCTGAGTGTGCATGTGCTTGTCTTATTTTGTGTGTGTGAGCAAAAGAGTGGGGTGAAGGGAAGTGAGAGTGTGAAAAAGGGAAGTTCAATCGGAGGTGTGCGATTACATATGTGTGGGGGTGTGTGAAAAGCGTGAGGAGGAATTGTGTGCTTGCTAAAATGTGTAAGTGTGTAGTTGAGTAAGTGAGTCTGAGTAAGTGCAAGTGAGAATGCTTGATTGTTTGAGTGCTTGATTGTGAGGGTCTGATTGGTTTGCTTGAATGCGAGTGACCGATCACATGAGCATGTGTGTTTGAGTGCGTGTATGAGTGAAAGGTAGGTGGGTATATGAGTGCGCAAGAGGTAAAGGGAAGAGCGGGAGTAAGAGTGAGTGTGTGAGAGTAAGAGGACTTGAGAGAGCAATAGTGCGTACGTACAAGTGTGTTTGAAGGTAAATTAGGGGCTCAAGAAATGCAAATCAATTAGGCTGAGGTGATTTGAGCACACCATAAGCATTTGTGGAAATCTTTTCCCTTGGACCAAAAGAGCATATCATTTTGGTGCGTTTGTCGGGAACATATGCGCTAGTGCGTAGACATAGGAAGAATCCATTGCGAGATAATTGTGGGCTCTAAGGAATCCAATTGGACCGATTTCGAGGGATTCGAACAAAATAAAGCCTCGTATAATCACTTTTTCCTTGGGCAAAAGGAACTCAACACTCACTCCAACAAGGTTCTAATTGTTCCCATCTTTGCAACGGGGTTGAAAGTCTAGTGATAGTCGATGCCATGAGTTTGCTTGAATCCCTTTGCTACTAGTATAGCATTATGCCTAGCTAGAGAACCATCAGCATTTCTCTTTATTTTAAACACCCATTTATTTGGAACAATCTTCATACCTTCAAGCTTTGGAACAAGCTCCCATGTGTGATTATCCTTGAGAGCTTTTATCTCTTCTTGCATAGCTTCTTGCCATTCTTTTTGTGTACATGCTTCTTCATATGCATCCGGTTCTTTGTCTTTGACCACCTCTGTCATATATGCAAAATGCTTTGCAATAAAACTATCATAGCTCATCCTTTGAATTGGATACGTTGCTCTCAAAGATCTCCTTTTATTTCCTTTTGAATATTGCTTCAATATAGGGCAACTAGTGCATGCAATACCTAGAAATGCAAAAAAAAAGGCCTGCCACAAAAACGTGGGGATGGGCCCTACAAAACTTTTGTAGGGCCCATCCCTGCATTTCTTTGGCAGGCCTTTTTTTTGCATTCCTAAGCCATTGCATGCATTTTGGGCAACAAAACTTACAAGAAATACTGGAAAAAGACTAATTTAATTGTGCAAAAGTTATAAGATTGTCCAAAACATATAGACACAATAGATTGAATGCACATGGAAATTGAAAAAACAATAATTGATATTATAAAATTTTTACAATTGGCTCTTGGCCTTGAGCCTATCCACTACATTCATTCCTCTCTGAAAAGAAAGTGGCAATTGGTAAGTCAAAACTGATTGGGATGTTAACTGAGGGTCTATCAATCCAAGACCTAAAGCTATTCCTATTTGACCTAATATTTTTCCTCTAGAGTTAACTCCTAGGGTAGTAAAGGCAAAGGACTTCCTAAGCAAAATTATACAATTGGTCCCTTGCATTATTGTAGATAGGCACAAAAGTTTGCTCAAGGCCTTCAGACACCAAGTCATGAAGTGTCCTTGAGGGGAAAAGTCCTTGTGGATTATGACAAGATCTTCCTTTGGCAATTTCCCAATGTAATGTGCCAAGGAAAAGCCACTACCACAGGCAACACGGTCACCACCACTCCTTGCTGCAAATATATCCACTTCAATTGCTTCCTGCACATAGACAATCATAAAATTCATTAGATACATCTTGTATGAATATGAGACAATTATAAATATCATTAGATACTTACATCTTGAAGCCTATCTTCATCCTCTCCTCTTCCCATTGCATCTAGTGGAATTGACGAGTGAGCCATGCCACTTTGCTCCACAACAGGGGATGTTGGAATCTTCTTCTCCAAAATTCTTTCCCTTGCTGCGGCCAGATCTTCTTTAGTGGCATTTTGATTGGCATCACTCAAAATCTCTTCACACACAAATGCAATGGTGTCTGCAACTGAATCACCAAGTGGAATTGTTGTCTTTTCACTTATGTCAGAAGTGTTGTCCATGGGAACATCCAAGGTCGAGCAAAAAATACTTAGGCATTCATTGAGGCGTAGACCGAATGCCTTCTCAATATCGTGCAAGAACAAAAATTCTTCTCCTTCGACAAGTACAACTGAAAACATTTCCATCGCTACCTCTGGTAGAGTGGGTTCCATGGGCTCTAAGTTGGAGGGTGGACTATTCTATGTACTGGCTTCCTTTAATTTTTCCACTACCCCTTGTGGAAATTCTCTGCAAATTTTTTGACTCTCTTCTAATAAGTTGAGAGCTTCTGTCTGGGGTTCCTTTTTGTCATCTACAAAACCCCCAGTGACAAGATGGGGTAGGTCCATGTGTGTAGGTTCGGGCTCCTCAATGACAAAAAAGATTGTTGTTGCAACATAAGAAAGATATTTTCTTCCCATCTTCCTTTTCTTATTTAATTGTTTAATTAAGGACATTGTGTCATCTAACAGGTGCCCTATATCCTCAATAATAGCCATGAAATGCTTTAAGCACTTCACAAATGCCTCATCTCCTTTATGAATGTACTAAAGTACGTCACGGGGGACCCATTTACACTCATATGCTGAAATATCTATAGTGTATCTTAATATATAAAATTCCAAAAAATCTGTAATCTCCTCGATCACATCAGAGTTCATGGCTATTGTCCCTTCAAGATTAGGGACTCTACAGACTAGGTTATATAAATCCATATGACTGTTGTAGTCTGTAGTATCCAAAAACTCTATGAATAGATCTTGAGGAGATTTCATGGGAGTGGAAGTGCTAGCAGCCATTGCTTGCATGCAAGAATTCTCTTGGCTGGTTTGTGTTTTCTAGGTCTTTGTGAGTGCAAATGTGAGAAATGAGCACAAAGAATCCATTTTAATAGTAGTTTCAAATTTTTAAAGTGACTGGGCCCACTTTTAAAAGTACATAATAAAGTAGTGAAAGTTCAAAAAATGTGTTTTTGATGACAAAATAATGCACAAAACACCAAAGGGTATGAATTTTTTTGCTTCAAAGCAAATGTCTAAAGATAACACAACAAAAAACATGAGCAACCACATTTCAAAGTAGTGAACATAGACTTTTTGACATTCCAAAAGTTTTGAAATTACCATTGCAAATAAGAAGGTATAAACAATATCTAACATGAATTGTTTGTCCTACTTTTTACAAGGTTCTTGAAAGTGCAAAAACCGTGAGATATAATGACTAGGACCCAAAAAGTGACATTATCAGGTTGCAAAAGAACTATGACAATGAGAATTCTATTCCATCTTTGCTCCAACCTATAGGGACTTTCATTTTGTATTCCAATCTTGTGCCCACTTGTAATCAATTTGCAAGAAATTGAAGTTATAAAAGTAAAATAAGCAATAATGAAAAGATTACTTTAACAAAAGCACAAAACATTTCTCACCTTTTGTCCTTGTATTTTGAATTTGGATGGAGTTAGTCCTTCAAACCCCATAATCTCCAAGTGTTCTCTCAAATTAGCGAAGGTCCAATGATTATTCACTAAAATAGTTTCTGTTTCATTGTTGGGCAAGCTAAGCTTTATTTCAAATGAATGTAAAGATCCCTTTGAACTTTGACGTGATCCATTTGCCACGTTTGCACATCCAATGATCATAGTAGAATCTAATGTATAATGAAGTACGTTGTTTGAAATATTGAAATCCTATACCTGTTCCACCTATTTTACAAAGGTATTTATCACCTTTTGCAATTCCTTCTATAAAACCCCAATTTTCACCAAGAAGACTTTTGACTTGCTCATATGTGATATTTTTACACATGAACATGGTGAAATTCTCTTGGAATGAGAATCCTTGGAATAAATATATAAAACAATGGATGGAAAAAGACCAGTGCAAACCTACAGACCTAGACACTTTTGCAAATTTCAAAGAGTTATGTATATCCATTACCATCTTGTGCTTCAAAGATGATACGTACCATATATCAGGTTTTGGCCACTCCAAGCTAAGAAGAAAATGTACTTCAATTCTCTCTAACCTTCCAAAACCATTCATTGTAGAGGGTACAACATATCTATGTGTGTAAAAGAAAACTCTATCATGGAAAAGTTGAGCAGGAGATATTTCTGGAAAGACTAGTGCACCAACATCTGCATGCAATGCCTGGAAAGTACGCGTAAGACTATGAAGTGGTTGTTCTTCCACCAAAGTAGAAGGAAATATATCTGAAACAAACAGAAACATATCTAAATAGTTCAAAAATTTATTCAACACTAGAAACATAGAATATTGTAGAGTAATACTTACAATTCATACGATATCTCATTCTATTAGAGTTTTCAAGTTTCATAGTTGTCATTGTAAAAACATGTTGTACAATAGCAACCATCCCATTGTCTCTGTGCTTCTTGAAGCCAAGTAACTTTCCCTTCCAGTGAACATCCAAGTTTCTGTTGGAGTTAGACGTCTGCGGAAGCACACGAACAGCACGAGGAAGAAGAAGAAGCTTGGACCACAACACACAAGACTTAATGTATTACTAGAGAATGTACAAAGATAAGTAGCCCATTAGGGCAATAGGCGTATATACAAGCTGGGGGAAAAAAACCTCCTAAAGAGGGAAAAAAGTGCCCCCATCGTCCTAGTGTGTTCACACACATCACTACCTAAATATATCAACAAATCCCCCCTGGGAGTGATGCGGTGAACAAGGAGCTGGCACTCATGTATAAGGAAGTGCCAAGCCACGTGGAAATCACTCCACAAAAGGAAGTAAGCCAAAAGCTTTGCGGAAAGCTTCAAACTTCTCCCTAGGCAGAGCCTTCGTGAAAAGTCTGCAATGTTCTCCTGCGTGGGCACATATGCCAAGCTGATCTCCCCAGCAGAGAACCTCTCCCTGACATAGTGATAATGCACCTCAATGCTTAGTGCAATCATGGAACACAGGGTTCCTCGCAACTGCCAATGCGCTCTAATTTTCAATGAAGATGGTGGTGGCAGAAGACTGGCCAACACTGCCATAAGGGATCTGAGCTACACACACTCAACAGTCGCTGTGAAAGCTGCCCTATACTCAGCCTTACAACTGGAAGTGGCCACAGTAGGCTGCTTCTTTCTCAACCAAGATATACATGAGCTACCAAGCATGAAGGAAAAACCACTGGTGGACACACGAGTGTCATAACAACCAACCCAATCTGAGTCAGAAAAAGCATGCAAATCTGACGGTAGTGATCCCCCCTTGGGATAAAACAACCCAAGTAACCGAGTACCACTCAAATAGCGAAAGATGCGCTTAACCGCCTTCCAATGCATGACTCCTGGGCAATGCATAAACCTGCTCATCTATGAGACAACAAATTGAATATTTGGCCGAGTAATGCATAAGTAAATCAAGCATCCAACAGCCTGCTGATAGAGAACAACATCAAATGCATCTCGAGCATCATGAAGACTCAATCGTAAACCTGTCTCCATAGGAGTGGCAAGAGGCTTACAGTCTTCAAGGCCAAAATGCTGCAATAATGTGTCAATATATTTCGTTTGACACAAAGCCATTCCACCATCAACTTGCAAAAACTGAATGCCCAAATAGTGACGCAAATGCCCCAAATCAGACATCTCAAATGAGGCATGCAAATCAGCCTTGAAATCAGCAATATGCTTCTCAATAGGACCAGTGAGCAGCATGTCATCAACATAGACAACAATGATCAGAAGCACATCATTAGCACGCTTAATATATAAGGTGCTTTCAGTTGGACTGTTCTCAAAACCATGTGCAACCAGATAGGCATGTATCTTCTCATACCAAGCACGTGGTGCTTGCTTTAAACCATATAATACCTTCTTTAACCTGCACACCTGGTTTTCATGCCCTTTTTGCACAAAGCAATGGGGTTGAAAAACATACACTTCTTCATGCAAGTCACCATTCATAAATGTTGTTTTAATGTCCAACTGATGTACATTCTAACCATGATGGGCTGCAAGTGCACAAATGCTCCGAACAGTAGTCATACGGCATGTAGGTGCAAAGGTCTCATCAAAATCAATGCCTCTTTCCTGTGCATAACCCTTTGCAACAAGCCTAGCCTTATATCTGTCAACTGTACCATCGGGTTTACGCTTCAGCTTGTATACCCACTTAGTGCCAATGGCCTTCTTGCCAGGGGGCAAGTCACATAAAGACCACGTACCATTCTTCATTATAGCATCACATTCAGATTGCATAGCAGCTGTCCAATTTTTTGAATTTTGTGCTTCATCAAAAGAAACAGGCTCATTCTCATCATAGAGACTAGACGCAGCCATAGCATAGCAATCTGATGCAAAGGAGGCACTATGAGAGCCTAAACGAGTACAATATGACAAAGGTGCATCTAATTTGCTGTCATGCAAAGTCTGCACCAGCCATTTTGGCATAGTTCTTGCCTGCTCAATATCAGTTCTCTCATCAACAAGTGCATCATGTAAATCTGCATCAGAAATGGAATGATCTGAATCATCATATGAAACTTGCAAAGGCTGAGAAGTTGCCTCATTAGGACGAGCACTAGACTGTCCACCTGTAAAAAGAGGCATCAAAGTATCATACATGTCTTTGGAGCTAAAAAATGTCTCCTTAGTACATGAAAGCAATGGTTGAATAGAATCTTCCACAAAGACAACATCACGGCTAACCAGAATGTGTTTAGTTTGTGGATGATACAGATGATAGCCTTTACTTTCAGAACTGTACTCAACAAAAATACATTTTACTGCCTTATCATCCAATTTTCTGTGATGTTGTTCAGGCACTAATGCATATGCCAGACAACCAAAAACATGCAGATGAGCAACAGATGGCTTGCGGTCATGCCAAGCCTCATATGGAGTGATAGACTGCAGCGCTTTAGTGGGACACCTGTTCAGTACATATGTTGCACACATGACAGCCTCAAGCTAGAAACTATGTGGTAAAGCTTGACTCTTGACCATGCACCTCGCCATCTCCATGAGTGACCTGTTCTTTTGTTGAGCAACTCCATTCTGTTGAGGTGTATACGGCACTATACACTGGTGTTTTATCCCACGTTCAGCTAGAAATGCATTAAAATCAGAAGACATATATTCCCCCCCTCGATCAGAACGGAGGGTGCCCATTTTACATCCTGACATATTTTCAACCAAAACCAAAAACTGTTTAAAGCACAAAAACACTTCGGATTTTGCCTTCAATGGATATACCCATGCATGCCTGGAAAAATCATCAATGAAAGTCACGAAGTAAAGATAGTTTCCAAAAGAAGGTGTCTGCATAGGACACAAACATCACTATGTACAAGCTGCAATTTCTGCATAGCCCGAACTAAACCATCTTTTGGAAAGGAGGAACGCTGCATTTTGCCTAAAATACAGCCTTCACATACATGTTTTCCAGGTGCCTCAAGCTTGGACAAAGAAGACACCATATCAGATTTCTGCAGGTGTAGCAAACTAGCAAAATTCAGATGACCAAAGCGTGCATGCCAAAGCTTTGATCTGACATAGCCTGAGAATCATGAACTGCACATGCCAAATCATTCACAGATCTTTCATAGTCTATGAGCTTATATAGCCCACAACATAAAATGCCAGAAGCAGTAATAACATCGCCATTTGATAGATCATGAACTGTACATCTGTCATCAATAAATTTCATAACCAAGCCAATCTTGGCTAATGCAGAAACTGATAACAGATTCTTCTTGATCCCTGGCACAAATAAAGCATCTGATAAGGTGAAAGAACTACCATCAGCAGTAGTGAGAATGATCTTACCAACTCCCATAACAGGATAAGAGGAGTTGTTGGCGCATGTGACAGTATTCCTTATAGGGGCAGGCTCGAGTGAAGAGAAGAAACTGCGCTGTGAGGTAATATGTTTGGTCGCCCCACTATCAAATTACCAAACATTTGAGTCCACTGCAGACATGCATTGCTCATGAGAAGATGGTTCAAAACTGCAGACAGTAGTAAACGCCCATTCTTCTTCCTGCACAAGATTAGCAGACTCTGTTTTTGGTGTAGAGGCCTCTGCAACAACCATTCCAGCCTCTTTCTTCTTTGCCTCTTTAGCAGCCAGTTTTGGACAGTTCTTTATGATATGATCGTTCCCTTTAGAGTACTTACAAAACAATTTCTGCTTTTCTGATTTCTTCTCATCTTTATCTTCCTTCTTTGAATATGCAGAATTAGCAGATTTCTGCTTACTAGTTGAAGAGCTCCATTTTCCTTTACCCTTCTAACTAGCTAGGAAAGCTTCATCTGCAACTCGCATAATGGACGTGTTCTGCCTGGACTGATCTTCTTGCAATAGAACAGAGACTAACTCCTCAAATGATAAGGCATTCGGGTTTCCTTTCATCATCAATCAAAGAGTAGAAGCAAAACTCTGATATGAATCAGGAAGACCATTCAGAATGGTCTGCACAAGTGAGCTATCTGGTATAACCTCATCAGCAGAAATCAACTATTCCTTCAAGTATTTGATCTGCGTTAGGAAACTGTCCATAGAATCACCTTAATTCATGTGCTCACTCTCCAACTGTTTTCGGAGGTAAGCAACACAAGCCTCATTCCTAGCTTGGTACAATGTGGTAAGTGTATCCCAAGCATCCTTAACTGTTCTACAAGAGCGAATGGGAGGAATAATGGCACGTTTGACAGACAAAGCTATCAATGCATGTGCCTGGGCATCTCTTCCATCCCAACGAATCTTCTCTGCAGTAGGTGCAGCAGAAACTGCAGCACGAACAGGAATATGCAGAATATCATCATCTTCGACACCTTCTGCATCAACTTCAGTACCTGCAGTTGTAACACTTGCAGGTGTGATAGGACGTTTTTCGACACCCTACACAATGTTCCACAGTCCTTTTGCAACCAACACATGTCGCATCATATAAGCCCATAATGGGTAGTTGGTACCATCCAACTTATCCTCAATAGCCAACGTACGGAATACATCAGTGCTTTTAGCCATGGCCAGTGACCAAAATACCTTGATGCAGAAAATTGACTGTATCTCAAAAAGTTAAACAGAATTGCCGAGATGAGTTTTGCTAAACTTGTAGCAGACTTCGAGACGCTTATACTGGCGAACAGAAACAGGTATATACCTTTGGCACAAAAAGATGAAATAGCCTGCACAAGCGCTGTGATAGTGCGTTCGGAGGCCGAAACGAGCTCAGATCGCGATTTCGACACCATAGAGCGAAGCGGTTTTGATCTTGGAAACCTGAGTATGCTCACCAAAATTCGTACGATTCTGAGACTGCAAACAGAGGAGTGTCGACGGCGCCCTAGATGAAGCGACGACCTGCTCTGATACCAATTGTTGGAGTTAGACATCTGCGGAAGCACGCGAACAACACAAGGAAGAAAAAGATGCTTGGAGCACAACACAGAAGACTGAATGTATTACTAGAGAATGTACAAAGATAAGTAGCCCATTAGGGAAATAGGCGTATATACAAGTCGGGGGAAAAAAAACCTCCTAAAGAGGGAAAAAAACCTCCTCGAAGTTTCATGCGATGCTCCTAGGATCCCTCTTCAAGGTTTGTAATATGTATAGTCCAACTATACTATGAAAAAATTCCCACAACCCACATGTCAACACATCACTATGCCTGTATTGGCAGCTGAGTGATTGCTTCTCCATCTCTCTCATATGCACACAGAGATGAAACTGATGAAGGATGTTGTTGTAGTGACGAGGAAGGACTGTTTTGGCTTCACAGTGGATGATGAACCAACCACTTCTTGTCGTGTCATAAGGTGAATCCGCTAGGGAATAGATTGTGGTGATAGGGATTGATTGCTCTGGCAATGTTTGAGACATGCCAAGACATCAGATACGATCTTTATTCCAACTTAGGTGAGTGTAGCAGTCATTGATAACGGATAGAGCCAAGCGGCATCACCTTTGTCCCTTTGGTAATATTTGAAAGGAATTCAAATCTTACATGTCTTGTACTTACATGTCTTCTCAAAATGTACTGTAAAGAAAAACGTTGATATAGATGGAGGCCTTCGACAGTATCAAGGGCATCACAACAAGGCGAGGGGGCCAGGGGAGTGGAGGCAACCATCGGTGGCGAACCAAATTTTGGTTAAGAACTGTATGGATATTCATTCCTAGTACTCTTGAGACTCATAGGCATAAGGAGATATCTGAGCTTTTGGAGAATGTGACTATAAAAAAATATGTATGCAAATGCATGCAATCTCATTGGTCTAGCCTCTACATTTGAAGCAGCCTTCCTCAGGTCTGACCCCTGCATTTTTTATGCACAGCAAGAGAACAGTCTAAGAGCTTCACTCTGACACTCTCTCTAATTTGACTTAGTTCTAGTGGTTGTCCAATAGTTGTGCACAACCACAAAGAACATTGGCAACAAGGTGTGGGACGTGCTTGGATTGGATGGAGTGCTCATTAGCATTGCATGTGGATCGAGGCAAAAATACAAATAGCACCAAAAGGGGAGAAAAGGATGCAAAGATGCTAACTACTTAAATGATTTTTCAGGAGCTCAAAACTTCAATACAAATCCATAAACCAGTTAGACTGACTTATTGAAAAAGAGAAATGATGGAATAGTGCTTAGAAGCACTCTTATTAAAGAAATGGGGGAGGGAGGGAGGGATTAACAAATAAATACATGCTAATGCAAATAATGAAAACAAAAATCAAATCGAAATGCTATTAAAACAATACCTATACTCTGATACCATGTTGAAATGAAAGATGCCACTCCTACGCTACAATTAATCACAAAATAAATTAACTATGGAGGAAGGAACAAAAGATATGAAAACATGATGAATAAATTAAAATGGAAAGAACTTACAAATGATGCTCTATATTGAGCATGGAGACACCATGAGGAGAGGAAGCACACTCTTGGCAATGGGTTAGAAGGAGTGAGCCTGTGTGGAGTGAAGGGAGGCCTTGCTTATATGGAGTTTGGGAGAATTCCCTTGCATGTGGGATAAATAAGCTTGCATGAGAATGAAAGTAGACTTGGACAAAAGGGTGGAGCATGGAACTCTCAACAATATATATATATATATATATATATATATATATATATATATATATATATAGGCAAGCCTTATACAAAAATCAAGAGGAATGGTAGGGGTGAAGTTTGGACCCATTAACCAATGTCCAAAGTACTTCAACCTTCAAGATTTCTAACCGAGAAATTGTAGGACCAATTTCAAAATGGATACAAATCGGATTGGTCCATTGTACCTTGAACTTGATTGCTTGACCCCTCATCTTAGAATGAAAAAAAAAGACCGAATCTCCACATGGAAAACAAGATTCCATAAATGGCATCATGCCATCAGCTTTGACGAAGGTTCACTTCTTGCGTAAGAATGAAATTTTGATACCACAATTCTTTCAAAGAGTGAAGATCTTGTAAACTTTGATAAGCCCATAAAATAGTAGGTAGATATTATTCCCATTTTTTTGGATGTTTTAGAAACATTTTTTGCAGCATAACTAAAAAAACAATTATTGGTACTGTTTGTTAATCCATTTGTGTGAAGATAATAAAGAGTACTGAACTTATGCTCGATAAGGTAATACTATGTAATAGTACGAACAAGTTGATTTAAAAAAATTGTACCACGATCACAAACTAACTTGAGCAGCAACCTAAACCAAAAAATAGCTTCTTTGTTAGCACCATTGCGACACTACCTTCAATAGCATGTCGTAAGGCCCACACCTAAGCCCATCAGGTCTTGTAATTGGTACATGTAAGAATAAAAGCATGTCTAGAGTGCGCTTCAAGAGGTTGGATAGGACCAACAAAATCTAATCTCCATTTTGGAATGGTTTTATAGGAAGAACAAGTTGAAGAGGAAATAGATGAACTACTTGGAATTTGCTAGTGCATTGAGTAGGGTCGCATAACCGTACATTAACGCGGACATCCTTCTACCTAGTAGTCACCATAAGCCATTGGATATAATCTTTTAGATTGTTAAATTGACTCCCAAATGTCTGCATGAAGGGCCATCATGAGCTTCATAAATAACTTGAGGTACTTCATGGGAGGAACACAACACAGCCCAACACCTGTCAAATTTCTAAAATATAGCTAATCATGAATTAACGAGAATCATTCACTATGGAGTCCCAATTTATTTAGAGCAGTAGACCATAAGTGCGAAGGGGGAATACCAATCACTAAAAAATGAAATCATTTCTTCATAGTGTTGGAGTTAGACCTCTACGGCAGCACGCGAACAACACAAGGAAGAAGAAGAAGCTTGGAGTACAACACACAATACTGAATGTATTACTAGAGAATGTACAAAGATAAGTAGCCCATTAGGGCAATAGGCGTATATACAAGCCGGGGGAAAAAAACCTCCTAAAGAGGGAAAAAAGTGCCCCGGCAGTCCTATTGTGTTCACACACATCACTACCTAAATATATCAACAAATCCCCATTGGGAGTGATGCGGTGAACAAGGAGCTAGCACTCATGTATAAGGAAGTGCCAAGCTATGTGGGAATCACTCCACAAAAGGAAGTAAGCCCAAAGCTTTGTGGAAAGCTTCAAACTTCTCCCTAGGCAGAGCCTTCATGAAAAGGTCTGCAGAGATAGTGAAAATGAGTAAATGGAATTTCAAAGAAGCCTGTTGATATGGATGTTGATGATTGGGATGATTTGGATGAAATGGCTAGGTCTAACTTTTGATTGCACTTGTCATATTATAGTTTTGGACTATGAAAGAGTAGAGGAGATTTGGAAGAAGTTATACAATACATATGAAAAAGAAATGGTATCAAATAAAGTGTATCTGATGAGAAAGTTATATGACCTTTGCATGAAGGACACAAATAGTGTTTTTGCATATATAAATGAGTTTGATGTTATTTTCTCTAAATTAAAAGTTCAACAAATGGAGATGGATAATGAAATGAAAGCAATCTTATTGCTATGCACCTTGCCATCATCATGATATACATTTTGTGTGAAGAGGTGATTGGTTATATGTAGAGATGAGTCGGTATTGCAACAAATATACTCTACACTAGCCAATATGACTTCAAGGATGCTTAATGTACTTCTTTAGCTTCTCAAATATGCATAAAGAGTTACTAATCCTTTGCAACATCATTTCCAAACAATTGCATCAAAACAGATGACTTACACTTCTCAAGGTATGAGCAAACCTTCTATTTTGGGAAGTGTAGGTCACAAAAGAATGCTCAAAGCTCACAATCTGGTGCTAATTGACAAGAGAGATTTTGCACACATCTAATTGAGCTGCATTGCTAACTAAGAAAGTTAATTGATGAATTTACCCAAACCACACAGAGAGCAATGAGCTTAGCAAGTCTGGCAGTTCACCCCTACTTCAAGAACAAGATGAAGTGCAAACATAGTGACCTTCAAACATTCATAACTCAAGAAATAATGATCCAATGAAATGAAAATTCATACATAGACATAAAAAAATCCTATCTAACTGATCCAAGTAAAATTACAATAATTCGATACTCAAAGATAGAGATATAGACCAAACAAGTTCATTGTGTACCTCAAGGTACTGTAGTAGCACATAGAGAGTAAGTAATCAAGATGTATGAATCATAGTGTGTATTAATATTGCACATATGATACAATGGAACTATGGAGGACTACTCATACATGAAGTGAGCACAACGTATGCTCAAGGATTGAGCTCAATCTCGCAGGAATAGGCTTCATATCCTATGACTAAGAGGTATATGTTATTTATACATGAATTTGAGTTTGAATATGGTGAGTCATCCACCGAAAAGTGATCCTAAACTTTAGGCAATTTAAATTTGATCCCTCAACTAAAAAATTTATGGAAATTGGTTTCCTCAATCTATAAGATTCCTCTTCTACTTTTAGCTTTTACAAATGGTCGAGATAAGTACATGACTTTTACTCTTGGGAGTTTTACAAACATGTGCTCACATGACCACATCTATGGAAGCTAAATTATGAGGGTAGTACATGAGTAAAGGAAAAGTTATTAGGCTTTCTAATTGCACCAACAGCTCTCCCTCAAGCCTAAGATGCTTGAGTCTTCGATCTTTCAAAATCTCTTGCAATCCAATCATTGATTTGAACTTGTTTACCTTGACTCCATTCAATGCTGATAATTGAATCTCCTTACTTGTAATATTTTCCCTAACATAATGATAATCCACTTCTATGTGTTTATTCTTGGCATGATAGATTGGGTTAGCAACAAGATGGAATGAATTGATGTTATCCCCAAATATATGAGGAGTAGATGACTTAAGAAGTTGCATTTGCAAGTCCTGTACATTTAGCCTTTGTTGATGAGATAACAATAGTAGGTTGCTTCTTTGAATACCATGTAATCAACTTTGTGCCTACAAAAGTAAGGTATCTAGATATACGTCTCCTATCATCTTTAGAGCTTGCCCAATTTGCATAAGAAAATAGTTTAACCTTCATTGATGGCTCCCTTTAGGTACAGGATTCTTTTTGCTGCTTCAATGTGAGGTTTCCTTTGAGTATACATGAACTAACTCAAGACATTCACTCCATAGCAAATACCCTAGTTAATGTAGCATAATTTAAACTACCAAGTAGACTCTCATAGCTAGTTATATCCTAAATTTTCTCACCTTCATAAGCACTTAATTTCAAGTTCATCTCCATAAGAGTACCTACAAACTTTGAATTCTTCAATTTGAATTTGACACGCATGTCTTTGATGTACTTCCTCTGAGTAAGGTACGTACCTCTTTCTGTATATGCTACTTCCAATCCTAGGAAGTATGTGAGTAGACCTAGATCAGTGATTTTAAACTCCTCTTTCATCCAAAGCTTGATCTTTCAAATTCCTTCAGCATCATTGCCTGTTATTATAATTTCATCAACATATGCACATATGTATATGAATTTTGATTGGCTCCTCTAGAGGGAAGGATTTTCTTTGCGCACATTGAATCCCTTATCTTAATAGGTAACCAATCTATGATTCCAAGCCCCAGGGGCTTACTTCAAACCATACAAAGATTTTCTTAATATGCATACATATTCAAGACATTATGAATATTCAAAACCAAGAGCTTGGGCCATGTATACCTCCTCAGACATCCATCCATTCATAAAAGCATTTTTTACATTCATTTGATAAAACTTCCAATTCTTGGAAGATGTAGCACTCATAAGTACCCTAATGGTAGGCATCTTTGCAATAGGTAAAAGAGTTTCTTCATAATAAATACATTGTGTTTGTGCATACCCTTTGGCCACTAGCCTTGCTTTGTACTTGTTAATAGATCCATAAAAATTTTTCTTTACCTTATATACAATCTTGAACCTATGCTCTTCATAGATGGAGCCTTGGGCACCAATTCCCAAGTTTTATTTTCTTGTAAAGCATCTATCTCTTCTTCCATGGAATTCATACATTCAATCTTCTTCTTTACTTCCTCATACGATGAGGGTTCTTCAAAATTTGAGTCATGTACCAGATATATAGAATTTTTAGTAACTAATGAAGTATCATAGCCATATATTTCTCACTTTCTCTTCTATTTAGTTGAACTTCTAATTGTTTGTTGAGAGGATTCTACCACATCCCTCAACTCCTGCACCTTGCCTTTGGATTTAGAGTTCTAGGAGTTGATTTCTCTTCTTGGAATCTCCTTATCATCATCAAAATCACTTGATGGTGTGTGCTCATTTCTCTTTGATAATGTTGGAAAGTCCTCCTCTAGGTCATAAGGTAGTTTGATCCTCCTACAATCATCTTCAAACCATGACTTATTTTCATCAAACACAACATCTCTACTTACAATGAAGCCTTTGTTGCTTGGATTGTGTACCCGATAACCTTTTTGATTAAGGGTATGTGTGCATATGCTTTGCACCCAAAAATTTTGCAATGATCAAGACGAGGTCTTCTTCCATTCCATGCCTCATATGGAGTCATTCTATCCATACCTTTTATGGAAGTCTATTCACCAAATATGTGGCTGTTGATATTGCCTCTACCCACAAGTAGTTGGGGAGTTTCTTTTCATTGAGCATTGACCTTGCAACCTCCACAATTGTTCTATTCCTTCTCTTTGCCACTCCATTTTTCTCGAGAGTATATATGGTAGCAATGTCTCTCTTGATCCCTCTCTCTTAGAGATAAGAATCAAAGTAATGGGAGAAATATTCTTCCCCTCCATCTGAAATTATTCTCTTTGGGGTATTATCTGTTTTGTTCTCCAAAAGAGCTAAATACTTTTTGAAACATGAAAACTTCATCTTTATGCTTCATGAAGTACAAGATAGTCCATTTGCTACAATCATCCATGAATGACACATAGCACCTTGATCTAGAGATTGAAGGCTCCTTGCTTGGTCCCGATACATCTATGTGGACCAATTCTAATAGCTCTCCATGTATTTAGCCTTTCTTGGTGAAGGGTTGCATGTGTGACTTACCAAATTGACAAGCACTACATTTATAAATCATATGTTGTTTTGATATATTTGGTAGACCAAGTACACACTGATCCTTGTTGATTTTTTTGAGACCTCTTTCTCCTATGTGAGCTAATATATTGTGTCGAATCTCTAATTCTGATAGAGTTTGAGTGCCATAATTGAAGAATGCAATGTTCTTGGTGTCTTGGAGCTCAAGGGTGAACAATCTACCTTATTTTTCTCCTCTTGCTATCTTCTTGAATTCCTGATGTGGGTCTTCAACAAATGCTCCATGCGTGGTGAATCTAACCTAGAATCCCTTCTCAATAATTTGACCTATGGTGATGAGGTTTTTGGTAATAGTAGGCACACAGAGTACTCTTCTTAGTAAGTTCATATTACCATCTAAACTCTTCACGTTACCTATCTTCTTGACTAGATGCCTTGTGTCATCTCTAGTTTGGACTTCATGCCTATTCCTTGGGTCCTCAAAATCTGAGAGTAAAGCTACATTGCCTGCCATATGATTTGAGCATACTGAGTCTATATAAAACACATGTTCATCTGCTTTCCCTTCTTTCATAGTCTTGTTCATGAGAAAAAGTGAGCCTTCTTATGCTTGATCATTTGTATGATTGTTGTAGTCTCTCCTTCCTTTGTATCTACCTTGGTAGTTCTTGTTGTATGATTTATTGTTGTATTCATACAAATTTTTTAGTCTTCCTCTTGAACTTCCATAGCCTCTTCTATTGTATCCTCTTCCTCTTTGGTTCCTTGGATTCCTAAAACAATTCTTTGTGATATGGTTGGTTAGACCACATGTGGCTCTCCCCATGCTTTGTCTACCTCCTGTGCCTCTTCCTCTTGAGCCTCTACCTCTACCTCTACCTTTAAAGTTGGCTTGAGAGGTAGACTTCTTGCCTTTTCCTTTTTTATCCTTGCTTTCTTTCTTATCTATATAGAGAGCATAGGATTGATCAACTTTTTTTATTGTTTCCATTCTTCATGATCTTTGCTTCATGTGTGAACAAGTGTCCCATGAGGGTGTTGAAATTAGCTACTTGCATGTCCATGTAAAGGTCCATGGCTGTGGTGAAGGCTTCCCATTTTTCATCAACCTTGATACCATTGATGACTTGTCTCACTATTTGTTCTTCATCAATGACTTCTCCAATGCTTCCAAGCTAGTCTGCATAGGATTGATTAACATCTTTTATTGTCTCAATTCTTCATGGTATTTGCTTCATGTGTGAACGAATGTCCCATGAGGGTGTTGAAATTAGCTACTTGCATGTCCATGTAAAGGTCCATGGCTATGGTGAAGGCTTCCAATTTTTCATCAACCTTGATACCATTGATGACTTGTCTCACTATTTGTTCTTCATCAATGACTTCCCCAGTGCTTCCAAGCTAGTCGGCATTGTCCATCTTGGTGACAAAATCAATCACACTTTTCTTGGGCATCTTCTTAAGTGTTGTAAATAACTTTTATAAATGTTTCTTCCTTGCCTTTTTGCTTGATGAGAAGAATGCCTGAAGAGCATTCCATGTTTCTTGTGATGTCTTGAAATTCCTAATGTATGGAAGTAAAAAATCAAAGATAGATTTGAGAATGTATGACACTACGAAAGCATCTTTTGAGCCCCATGCATTTAAGCTTTCTAGCTCCTCTTGTGTTGGTTGGCCCTTGCTTCTAAGTATTAACATCATCTCATCTCTAGATATGTAATCATAGAGATTCCTTCCTTGTAGATAAGCCTCCATTTTGAGGAACAATGATGAATAATTACCTCAATATAATTTGTCAATAGATGAGGGTAATCCATCACCCATGATGCTTAGTTGTGTTGGAGTTAGACGTCTGTAGAAGCATGCGAACATCACAAGGAAGAAGAAGAAGCTTGGAGCACAACACACAATACTGAATGTACTACTAGAGAATGTACAAAAATAAGTAGCCCATTAGGGCAATAGGTGTATATACAAGGGGGGGGGGGGGGGAAACCTCCTAAAGAGGGAAAAAAGTGCCCCGGTGGTCCTAGTGTGTTCACACACATCACTACCTAAATATATCAACAAATCCCCCTCGGAGTGATGCGGTGAACAAGGAGCTGGCACTCATGTATAAGGAAGTGCCAAGCTATGTGGAAATCACTCTACAAAAGGAAGTAAGCCCAAAGCTTTGCGGAAAGCTTCAAACTTCTCCCTAGGTAGAGCCTTCGTGAAAAGGTCTGCAATGTTCTCCTGCGTGGGCACATATGCCAAGCTGATCTCCCCAGCAGAGAACCTCTCCCAGACATAGTGATAATGCACCTCAATGTGCTTAGTGCGAGCATGGAACATAGGGTTCCTTGCAACTGCCAATGCGCTATGACTGTCAGTGAAGATGGTGGTGGCAGAATTCTGACCAACACCCAAATCAGCCATAAGGCATCTGAGCCACACACACTCAACAATCCCTGTGAAAGCTACCCTATACTTAGCCTCACAACTGGAAGTGGCCACAGTAGGCTGCTTCTTGCTCAACCAAGATATACATGAGCTACCAAGCATGAAGCAAAAGCCACTAGTGGACACACGAGTGTCATAGCAACCAACCCAATGACAGTAAAAAAAAGCATGCAAATCTGGCGGTAGTCATCCCCCCTTGGGATAAAACAACCCAAGTAGTCGAGTACCACTCAAATAGCAAAAGATGCGCTTAACTGCCTGCCAATGCTTAACTCCTGGGTAATGCATAAACCTGCTCATTAGTGAGACAGCAAACTGAATATCTGGCCAAGTAATGCATAAGTAAATCAAGCATCCAACAGCCTACTGATAGAGAACAACATCAAATGCATCTCCAGCATCATGAAGACTCAATCATAAACTTGTCTCCATAGGAGTGGCAATAGGCTTACAGTCTTCAAGGCCAAAACGCTGCGATAATGTGTCAATATATTTTGTTTGACACAAAACCATTCCACCATCAACTTGCATAAACTGAATGCCCAAATAGTGATGCAAATGCCCCAAATCAGACATCTCAAATGAGGCATGCAAATTAGCCTTAAAATCAACAATATTCTTCTCAATAGGACCAGTGAGCAGCATGTCGTCAACATAGACAACAATGATCAGAAGCACATCATGAGCACGCTTAACATATAAGGTGCTTTCAGTTGGACTGTTCTCAAAACCATGTGCAACTAGATAGGCATGTATCTTCTCATACCAAGCACGTGGTGCTTGCTTTAAACCATATAATGCCTTCTTTAACCTGCACACCTGGTTTTCATGCCCTTTCTACACAAAGCCACGGGGCCGAAAAACATATACTTCTTCATGCAAGTCACCATTCAGAAATGTTGTTTTAATGTCCAATTGGTGTACATTCCAACCATGGTGAGCTGCAAGTGCACAGATGCTCCGAACAGCAGTCATACGGCATGTAGGTGCAAAGGTCTCATCAAAATCAATGCCTCTTTCCTATGCATAACCCTTTGCAACAAGCGTAGCCTTATACCTGTGAACTCCACCATCCGGTTTACGCTTCAGCTTGTATACCCACTTAGTGCCAATGGCCTTCTTGCCAGGAGGCAAGTCACATAAAGATCTTGAATAGTTATATTCATCCTTTCAGCTACACCATTCCGTACTGGGCTATAAGAAGTTGTAAACTCTCTAGGAACTCCTCTAGATTTACAAGGTATAATCACCCCCGTTATCTGAACATAATGCCTTGATCTTAGTTCCTTTTTCAATCTCAACTCAAGCAAGCCATTTTTTGAAGTTAGGGAATACCTCATCCTTTGCTTTGATAAGATATACCCAGACTTTTCTAGTAGCATCATCTATGAAAGTGATAAAGTAAAGAGAACCACCTAATGACCTTGTGGGCATAGGACCACACACATCTGTATGAATGAGATCTAAAGGTTGAATTGAATATGCACATTAGTTTGCTTTCCATATTGACAATGCTCACAAAATGAGAAATCAAAGAAAGACAACTTGCCTTTCTTTGGTTTTTCATTTTGTGAGCATTGTCAATATGGAAAGCAAACTAGCAATGTGCAGAAGATGCACATTGACTATTCAACTCAGCCTTTAGATCTCATTCACATAGGTAAGTAGCGAGAATGAGAAAGATTTTCCATTCCACTATGAGATATGTGGCCCAAATGGCCATGATGAATACAAGCCATAGGCTATTCAGTAACAACTAACAAGTGCTGCCTTAGTCGTAAGCCTTGGAGAAAGCCTTGGGTGGGTGGACAGGTGCTTGCTTTGCTCGCACAAAAGGAACGAAGCTTTTTCATATGAATGTTGTGATACTAGCAAAGTATTACAATAGCAATGCTCAACGATGGACTCTCCTTCTCAAGAGCTCCATAATGATATTCTCATAGTACAAAGCTGAGCTATGGATGTCACACAAAGTACTCTGCACAAAGCCTATAGAAACACAGAAAACACATAGTACACAAGGATCACAAACAAAGGTCTCTTAGGTGTTAGAAATAGGGTCAAGCTTATAGTCTGTGGCTAACTAGACCACTATATGTTTTATAAAGAACATATACAAAAGTACCGGATGGCCATTTGGCCTTTTAGATGGACACTAAAACTAACAAGGGCATAATTGCATAGCTCTTGCAAAGGAGAATCCAAGTGGTACATCACCATCACACCACTTCCGGAGCACCTCTCCCACTAAGGTCTATAGCCTCAAAGTGGTCGATCCCACAAAGGAAAAAAAATCAATATGGGCCAAACCATAATAGTCAGTACCTCCCACCCTTCTTATCCATTTGAGAGTTCAAAAGGAGGTCCAATTTCTCGAGCTTAAAAATAAGATTCTTTAAGTTCCTATCATAACACCAATTTTAATGAAACTAAGCTTCTTGTAACAAAAGGTAGCTTTCATAATGATTTTTCTCCAAACCTTTGATGTTCCTATAAATTCTCTTCTAGGGAATCTTCAGGAAGTATCTTGTTTTGCACAACTAGATGCGAACCTGAAAGCATTAAATCCATCACAGAAATAGCATGCAAATTTGAAACCACCAAAGCCATCACATAAATAGTTTCCAATCTGTAAGTGAGCTTAAAAGGAGGGAAACCAACAAAACTTTTATAAGAAGTAGAGTAGTCCCACAAAGCCAAGGGGATATATTGATCCCAACTATAGTATAGACAACAATTAGTTTTTCAAAATATTTGATAGAATTTCATTTTTTTTATTTTGCTAATCAATTTATCTTTGGATGGAAAGGAGACAAGTCTTTATGTAAAATATACTAGTGTTCACAAATATGAGTGATTAGATTATGATAGAATTGGGTCCCATGGTAAGGAATAATCTCAAGGGGCAATCCAAATCAATTCAAGGGTTCAATACTTAAGCAATGAGCTATCGATTGAGTAGTAGCATCCCAAAAAGCCTAGGCTCGCCCACCGATTTGCATAGTATGTGCAAGTCAAGATAGATTCATTCTTGGTATTGCTTGCCAGAGGATTGATAGCTCCTATGAAATCCAAAACCCACTTTTGAATGCAAGACAAGTTGCAAGAAGAATCGATTTCAAGGCAAAGGAACGCCCACCCTTTGAGAAGCATCACAAAGGGATATAAAGTCTTGAACCTACTTGGGTAAAAGAGACCACAAAAGGCTGGATTGGAGAAACTTATGGGTTCTCAAGTCAGAAGACAAATGAAGTGTGCTTCAGAATTGATCGTAGGAACCTCGACTTTGGAAACACACATCCAAATAATACAATTAATTTAGAATATGCATGAAATATAACATAAAAGTATTAAGAAACGACGTAAAATTGAATTTTTGGCTTTGTAAAGAAGTGTGATTATGAAGGTTGTGGTATTTCTTTTTTCACAATTGTGATTATTCATGATTGTCTGAAGGGATATTTTGCTCATGATTCTATGTCATTGTATGACCTTAAAAAACAAAAAATATGTGGATACAACATGATCTTATGAAAACATGTTCCTTTCACCATTTGAACAATTGAAGAACATGCCTTTGCGAATTGCGATTATCAGAAAAATAAAACATGACTTTGAGATTATGAACATTGAAATCTTTCCATCATAAAAAGGTTCGTCTCGAGGGCATCCTGATCTTGTCAATACAAAGAAATCGTGATAGATTTGTTTACAAGTAATTACACATTTTCAAAAAAGCTTGGAATTTCTCAAAGAATCATGATGTTTTATTATGTTTGACAATTCTATAATTTTTTAGGTCTTACATCTCATAGAGACAAGAGAGGGGAGACAATCATGATAAACTCATGATTGCTTGAGGGAACAAAAGAATTTCTAAGTCCACAATCACATAAGAGACACTTGATGGAAGACATTGCATTTGTCGTGGCTATGCGAAGGAATCACAATCCCCTCCAAGTAATCATGATTTCTAGAAATTTGGAACCTAGGGACTTGGTAAGCCTCTCTAAGTCCACACACACACACACAAGAGAGACTTGAGCAAGAACATCACAGTTGTCTCTAAGGCATCGTGACTATATGAAGGAATTGCAACTCCCTCCAAGGAATCATGATTCCTAAATAATTTGGCACTTGGAAAAAAATTGGATCCCAGGGATTCGGTAAGCCTTTGAACAGGGTTTTAAGAAAATATTAAGATAACTCAAAGCGTACGCAACTATGAGAAGTTCAAAATATGGAAAACCGATTTTATCAAGTCCTTAAGATTTCATCAGTTAGTAACAAAAGAGAAGTCCATTTTGTCTTAAGCAAGACATATCAAGGAATTATACATAGTTGAAGATACAAAACAAGACAAGAATAAAAAAATCAACACATCAAGAACGTTAAAAACCCTAAAAAAGGCAAGAAAAGAAAAATATACAAGTGCAGCACATGATATTGGGTTTTGGGTTGGTCAAGACGAATACTTATACACAAAGGAGGCATAAAAATTTCTCAAGTCACAAACACAAACACACTCAACATGGACACGAATGCACAAGAGTTTGAACCTAAGACATATGATCAAGGAGATTAAAGAAACATCCTCAAATATTTGTATAAACATAGATTTAGAGCTTATGTGTATAAGATGGGTTACACAAAGAACTCATCAGATTTAATCTAGAGGTGCCTATGAATTTAATGCCAGTGGCACAATTGAAGTATTGAGATATGAGATAGAAAAGAATTTGTATACATCTTTGTAAATAATCCTAATGATGCAAATGACTCAACGTGCACAAACAAAGGCTCATGGGATAATAATTTAGAACATCCACATGTATCCAAAACTAATACTAGGTTCAATGTTTCTGATAAGTCCTAAACCCAAGGAATAGATGCTTGTACACCTTATGTTTTGCTCAATTTCCTTGTACTCTGTCACCTTTTCTTACTCTAAGTCCACAATTGCCCTCGAATGTATTCTCTTTTGGGATCCCCAATAGGATTACCAAAATGATAGCATCCTCATGCCCAAGGAAAAGATGTGTATATAAGCTTATGTTTTGCCCAAACTCCTTGGAATCAATCGAGTTGTACTACTTGGAGTCCCCAATCTTATCTCTAAATGATAATTTCTTGCTCTCACCCACTATCTCACAGTACTTCACTTACACTACCTATCTTCCCCCCCTTCACACACTCTCTCACACATTTACCTTCACACACACACACACACTCGCTTTGTTCACTCTTGCTCACTTACCTCCACACACACATCCCTTCATACATATACTCTCTCTCTCTCTCTCTTTCTCTCTCTCTCTCTCTCTCTCTCTCTCTCTCTCTCCCCTTCTCACATGCTCTCACTTTCTCTCACACTCACTCATCCTTCCCTTTTCACTTTCACACACTTACACATACAACTACAAGCTCATGAGACTCCCTCACTCATTCGCTCATGCATCTACACCCGACCCATCGTCTTTTCACTCTCTCTCTCTCTCTCTCTCTCTCTCTCTCTCTCTCAACTACACTCTTCCACTCTCTTACACGCTCTCTTTTTCTTTTTCTCTCACTCCCAATTTCTTTTGGCTTTCTTTCACACTGCCAACCACTTTCTTTTTCCCCCACTCTCATTCACTCCTCCTCACTTCCTTTCCCTTGGTCACACAACACACATACACCCATGCTAGCTCTCTCTCCCTTTCACAACCCCTTACATGCACGTACACGCACATACGCTCACACATGCACTCTCCCTCATGATCCATGACCCTCTTACTCGAGTCCTTCCCTCCCTTCATGTGGAACATCAATATCAATATGGAACATTAATATCAAGAACTGTATATAGTTACTGTGAGTGAATGTTATGCCTTAGGAACAAATATTAGAGCTCTTTATATCCAAGTAGTTCACTCTGCAGAAACTCAGTACCTCAACTCAATCAATGTACGAATACACGGCCGATTTATAAGGAGAACAGAATATCCTTAGAGCACCCTTTGCAAATACACGGCTGATTTATAAGGAGAATAGAATATCCTTCCGATCCTTCATATGTGTGCACTGCATGTAGCATTTCATACTTCGATTTTAGTCGAAGTCGACGTGTACACACAAAAATTTGGCCGCATTATTCATTTTCAAACCAAACCCTGATGCAAGAGCACACATACCCATGCAATAGATTGAGTTCCTGATTTCCCTTCCTTTAGTTTGTAAACGTTTCTTTTTCTTGCACTTCTTTCACCGCGTATAAACCGATTGCTATTCACTTTCTCTTATCATAAGTGGTGTCACAGTACTGACAAAATAAGCACATAAATTCGTCACACACATACATGAACATTTGTGCACATAATGACTCAATTTCCCTTCTCACGAAATTCCTCTTTTGCTAGGGATTCCCAACAACAAACATTGACTCTTTATGTTCATTAAAAAAAAAACATATCCATAAAACATAATAAAGTGAAAGTTGTTGATGACATAATTGCTTCTACATCATCTACATTTGTATCCGCATGAGTGCATCTAAAATTTTGTATCTAGGAGGCATTCCATTTCTAGTTTATTTCCATTTTATAATGTATTGCCTTTGTATTTGGGTACCTTGCCATGTGCTTCTACTAGTTGTATTCATTCTCCTTTCAGGGGAATTATCCCACATGAGATGTACTTTGGAGAAACCCTCCCAAATCTATATAAGGAGGGCCTCTCCCCCCATTTGTACTTGGTTAGAAGCTTGAGGAGCCTACTCCATGCTCTTGGCAAGCTCATTTCTAATCCACATGAGTTTACCCATTTCATGGTCTACTCATTTTGAGTCTCACGCACTTTGTTTTGTGAGTACACTCTTCTTTTCATTTTTCTTTCGTGTGTGTACTCTCTCCATGGTATCAGAGCACTTGGTGGAGATCTTGGCAGTGCATTTGTGGTCATTTTGGTGGTGGTGGTGCTTGAGTGTTGGTTTTGCTCTCTCATCTTTGAGGGAAGCTTTTGCCATCACTTTTGTGATCTTTGGGTCTCATTTTGCCCATTTGACCACCCTCCCACCCCTTCTTTCTCATCATTTTGAACCCCCTTCATCCCCATTTTCCCACCCTCCCACCCTTGGTTATGCCATATTTTATTGAGGTGTTTTATGGTTCTAGTCAGAGCTATTCGGTGTTCTTTGCCATTGTCTGTGATGTATTAGTACTCGTTTCACACTTCTCATTGATGATATTGATCGATCAACCTCTATCTGTGTACACACCTCTAGGTTGCACTCAGATGGATTACTACCATCCTAGCATGAGGTGTAGTAGTAGTCCCCATTTTTGCTAGAGATTGAGACAACTCTCTCTTTGAATAACAAAAAGAAGACGACATTAACATCTATGTGCACTTCTATTGTGTATGCTCATGTACATCATGGTGCAGAGGAAGAGTGTTGTTCGAGCTGCTCACACGGCAATGGGGAGTGTCACAAGTCATTTGGCCAAATCAAAGCTCTGCACATCAAGGAAATATGTTGATGCTCACCCATCCATGGTAACTGTGCAGAGCAAGAGTTCTTTGTGCATGAGCGGCTTTCATTCCTGATCGATGCTCTTGTCAAGAAGCACAAGGAATCCTATGCCTGGGTGGTGATGAAAGCAAACACTTGCTAATGGCCACCCAATGTCCTAAAAGATGTGTTAAGCAGAGGGAATAGCCTTCATTCTTCTCTTCGAAAATTGAGAAAGGGAAAGAAAGTGTGTTCGGCTCCAGACTTTGGAGCTTATTGATCACCTTTCTCATGAAACAACGAATAGAGACAGAGCAACGTGCTTCATCAAGTCAAAGAGCTATACAAATCTTGGGTGACATGGGCAGCTTCAACCATGTGCACTCATGAGCTATTGAAAAGGTTCTGCTAAGCAATATTGGAAACATCAATTCAGTCGACCGCTATTCATGCTCCAAGCAGACTTTGTCAAAGAGAGAGAGATAGAGCCAAAGAGAGAGAGAGAGAGATTCTCTCTGTTATGCGCTCTCTCAGGTAGATAGATAGAGAGAGAGAGAGATTGGCTCAACTGCTCCATTGCTCTACCCAACTGATCGCTTGATCGAATTGGGACAACCCTCAGGCCATTATAATCATCACTGAGATTGTGATTAGAAAAATCAAGTCGCACAACTTAAGTGGTAGCTCAGTGCCTATATACACAACCAACCACGAAGAAACTCTGTGGATGCATGAGCTCGTTGAAGATAGATCAGCAAGTCTCTCTCTATAGCCATGTTGGCAGTAGAGATCACAAGGAGAAAGCTTCTCATCCTCATGAAGTGCATAGAGAACATGCCACCCAATGTTGAGAGAGAGAGAAAATCCATGCTTCCTTAGTGGTGAGAGCCTACAATTTGTGCTGATCCGCCATCTCTCACAACCAGAGAGAGAGAGAAAGAAAGAGGGTGCAGGGAGTTTAACCTACATGAGAGTGCGCATGAACTCTCTAGCATTATCATTTGCCACCTCCTATGCAGAGCGAGATGGCATACAGTGACTCAATCTTAGCGCTAATCTCTCAATTACTAGATGCAAAACAATACAATTATTGCTATCACATGATCTCCAGACGTGCTCTTTGCTACCAGCTTCTCATCTAGATATGCCAGATAAGAATCGACATCATGTGTGATGTCACAACATTCCATTAGTCTTGGGAGCCACAATCTCGAGCCCTTTCGTAAAATCATTAGAATACATGCTAGTTGAAGTGGTAACTCAACTAATGGTAACTCACAATCTGTAGGATGCTCATTAATTGCATCACTTTTAGCACGTTCAATTCAAAGCTATACCTTTCTCTTTGACATTATCTTTGCAATAATATTTAAAGCCCCATCGTAATCCGCATACATCTTTGTAGTGGACTACTAAACAACTTATCTTTATGTTTGTATTGATCCAAGGGCACTTACCTATATTGTAAAGCATCAAACCCTTGTAACACCCACACATCATTTTCCTCTTTATGGCAAAATTCTTGAGATCCATAGTGGCACTCAATTTGGCACCACTCAAATGGAACTTTGCAATTTTTCCAAGGGACTAATCCTTAGCTATCCCATCATTATTTTTATCACTAAATGCCCCTTCATTGTACATCATGAAGATAAGCAAGAAAAATCTTGTGTGTGTGCTTTTGTGGGTTGGAGGCTAATTTAAGCCCACCCACAAGCTCTGTCAAGGTGTCTAAGCCTACTCTAAGGCTCAATTGGTGTGCCACGGGCTATTCTAAGCCCTCTTCTCGAGTCATCTCTCTTGCATTATCTCATGCAAGTGTAGGGTTATTTCAAGCCCTCCCCCCTTCCAAAGCATTTCAATTTCTTTCCAAAGTTTGTGATTATTTTCAAGTAATTTCTTGGCACACAAGTATCTTTGAAAGTGTTTTTAAACACTTGACACCCACTCTTGCAAAGCACAAACTCACTTCTTTCTAAGTTCAAGTTCACTCAAACATTGTTGTCAAAGAGTGAATCTAGCACCTCATCTATGGTCAATTTTTTACCTTCCTTCACACCTATCTTCATGCCCAATGATGAAAAATTAAATGGGCAAAACTATAATCTTTGGAAAGATGTAATGAGAGCATATATGTACTCCAATCTCCTTCATGATGTAGTAGATGGGTCAGAACCTGAGCCCAGTAAGGCTAGCAACCTATAATCATGGCATATCTACAATGTTAAGGATAAAAGGGCATTAGGCCAACTTCTACTAGCCTAGGATGACTAACCAAAGGGCACATCACGGCATGTAAAACATCCAAGGAAGCATGGGACACTTTAGCGGCCCTATACAAAGATAAAACTCCCTCAAAGATCTATGATTTAGAAGTAGAATTCCATAATCTAGCTATTCGGCCGCAAGATACAATCACCAAATTCATAGCTCAATTTGAAGACTACCAATGAAAGCTAGCAGTTTGTGGCTGGCAGATTTCCAGTGAAGATATGGTCATCAGGCTACTTAACAAACTACCTAGGTAGCATGAGACCTTTGTAACGACCCATTACAATCGAGGGAAAGTCCTCACTGTGAAGAGAGATGGTGGATGCAATCCAAAGATGAGTAGGTGCCGCTACAACCAGCTTCACACCAGCCAACTGAGACTTCAGAGTTGATTAGTAGACCCTTTGAGCTTCCTAAATCCACCAAAATATCAGCCAAGTACTTTGGAACATGTATCCCAAAAGTTTAAGTCAAGACAGACAAGTTGCGAAATGACTAGCTCCCAAAACTTGCTATTTTTGGACATACACCTGCTGGAAAAAATGAACAGTGCTCTCAACCTGGAAGGAATTAGAAAAATTCCTTTTGGGCATAGCAAATAGACTTAGCAAGCTTCCTATTCCAAGTTAAAACACTTCAAATGATGGACTGAGTACTGAGAACAAGTTTCATCAAGTTCTGAAACATTCCCACAATTCTCGGGGCTCTGCAGAGATAGACCAGTAAGCAGTAAAATGCAGATATCTCCAAAAGTATAAATCCAATGACCTTGAAAATTTATAGGTAGAAACTAGACAGTGAGAGCTATCCAACGCACTTTAAAACACTGAAAAAGGTTCAGTAAAACTCGAGATATGACCTTCTGAAGTTACTGCTCTGAGTGAGTATAGCAGAGAACAAAACAGAGAGGTAGATGATAATAAATGTATAGATTCACATATCACGTACAAGGCTTGCTAATCGCCTCTTCCTTCTTGCTCCTTTTATAGCAATTCTTGGAGGGAGTTTTGAATTCGAATTCGAATGGCTCCACCTAAAAGTGATCCCCAAAGTTAGGAGAGATTCCCTCAGCTCAAAAATTCGTGATTTTGGTAGTTGGAGCCACGAATTTGCTTTTACATCATGGATGAGGTAAGCCATCCTTTTACTTTTTTCTTTTTCCATTTACAAGAGATAAAATGTACTCTTTTACAAGAGGTGTTCACATGACTACTCATGTGACTTACAAATGAGGATAATATCAAGCATATCAAGCATGTAGGCTTGGGCAAAATGCACCAACAGCTCCCCCTCAAGCCTAACATGCTTGGCCTCCAAATAAGTCTTCAATTGTCCTTGATTTCCTGCAAACCAATCATCAACTTGAATCTACTTAATTTCGTACCATCAAGAGCTTTCGTCAACATGTCTGCACATTGCATATCTGTAGAGACGTAGGATAGTTGAATATCCTTGCTCATTAGCTTCTCCCTTACATAATGGTAGTGGACTTCAATATGCTTGGTTCTAGCATGGTATACCGGATTAGCTGCTAGATGTAGTGAGCTTGTGTTGTCACCAAAAATGTGAGGTGTTGAAGAATGAAGTCCAAGATCTGTGTACAAAGATTTTAACCACATGATTTCTTGAGTTGCATTAGCCAAACCTCTATATTCAGCTTCAGTAGAAGATAATGCCACGGTTGGTTGCTTCTTCGATGACCAAGAAATGATTTTTGAACCTGCAAATGATATATACCCTGATGTGCTTCTTCTATCATCTTTAGATCCGGCCCAATCTGCATCTGAGTAGACCTTTAGCTCAATATCTGAAGTATATGAATAGAACAAACCTTCATTCATGGTCCCCTTTAGGTACTTGAGGACTCGCTTGGCCGCTTCCATATGTGGTCTTCTCGGCTTATGCATAAACTGACTCAATATGCTAACACTATAGCATATATCCACCCTTGTGAGTGTTGCATAGTTCAAACTTCCAACCAAGCTTTGATAGCTTGTGATGTCTTCAATTGGCTCTCCTTCATAAGCACTAAGCTTATGATTTTGCTCCATAGGTGTACCTGCACACTTTGTATTTTCCATCTTGAACTTGACGAGCATGTCATGGACATACTTCCTTTGTGTGATGTATATACCTGAATCTGTGTAGATCAACTCCAATCCAAGAAAATAAGTGAGTGGTCCGAGGTCACTTATTTTGAACTCCTCCTTCATTTGACTCTTTACCTGTTTGATTCCTTCAAGATCATTGCCTGTGATAATAATATCATCAACATACACACATAAATAGATCACTTCAGATCCATTCCTCTTTATGAACAAAGAGGTATCCGCCTTGCTAGCTTTGAATCCTTGGTCCTGCAAATAAGTAACCAATCTGAAATTCCAAGCTCTTGGAGCTTGCTTCAATCCATACAAAGCTTTCTTTAGTTTGCATACATAGTTAGGATGATGTGCATCCTCATATCCAGGAGGTTGTGCCATATACACTTCCTCAGAAATCCATCCATTCAAGAAAGCATTCTTTACATCAAGTTGATAAAGATTCCAATTTCTAGATGCAGCAAGACTAATGAGAACCCTAATTGTAGGCATTTTTGCAACAGGAGAGAAAGTCTCCTCATAATCAATACCATGGGTTTGAGCAAACCCTTTAGCAACTAACCTTGCTTTGTGTCTATTTATACTTCCATCTGGATTCTTCTTGATTTTGTATATCCATCGAGATCCGATTATCTTCATAGATGGCTTGTTAGGTACAAGCTCCCAAGTGTCATTCTCCTTCAAGGCTTCCATTTCTTCATCCATTGCATCTCTCCAAGCTTTCTTGCTTTGTGCTTCTTCGAATGTGGTAGGTTCTTCATTGGTTGAATCCTTTGCAATGTAGATTGAGTGCTTGGTGACCAAAGAAGTATCATAACCAAACCTCTCTGGTTTCTTCTTCTCCCTCGAAGACCTTCTAAGTGGTTGATGTGAGCTCTCGGGTCCATATGTAGCATCCTGCATCTTTGCTTTACCTTTGTTCTTCCATAGCTTTAGTCTTTCCAAGTCTTCTAGGTCAATCTCCGAATCACTTTCTTCAATCTGCTTTGGCTCCTTTGGTTGAAGTGATGGAAAATCTTCATCCAAGTCATATGGCAGCTTCACTTTCCTGTCATCATCAAACCATGATTTGTTTTCATCAAAAATTACATCTCTACTCACAGAAAATCCTTTATTGGTTGGATTGTACAATCTATATCCTTTTTGGTTTTGATCATAACCAATGAATACACACTTCTCTGCCTTGGGATCCAATTTCCCTCTTACTTGAGAAGGAATGTGAGCATAGGCTAAGCATCCAAAGATTTTACAATGCTCTAGACTAGGTCTTCTTCCATTCCACACTTCATATGGAGTGGTTCCATCTAGTGACTTAGATGGAAGTCTATTTATGAGATATGTGGCTGTCGACACAGCCTCTGCCCATAGGTAGTTCGGCAATCCCTTTTCATTGAGCATGGACCTTGCAGCTTCGACAATAGCTCTGTTCCTCCTCTCTGCTACACCATTGAGTTCAGGTGTATACCTTGTAGTGACTTCCCTTTTAATGCCTCTTTCATGCAAGAAGGCATCAAATTCAAAAGAGAAGTATTCTCCTCCACCATGTGATCTGAGTCGTTTCAAAGTCCTACTTGTTTGGTTTTCAACAAGAGCAATATACTTCTTAAAGCAATTAAACACTTCATCCTTGTGCTTCATGAAAAACAGAATGGTCCACCTGCTACAATCATCTATGAAAGACACATAATATCTTGAGCCTGATATAGATGGCTCCTTACTTGGACCCCACACATCCGTGTGCACTAGATCCAAAGGATTTTGATACATATATCCTTTCTTATTGAAAGGTTGTCTATGAGCCTTGCCGAGTTGACAAGCTTCACACTTATAAATCATGTGTTGCCTTGTGATATTAGGCAAACCAAGTACACTTTGGTCCCTGCAAATCTGTTTGAGTGTCCTCTCACCAATGTGAGCAAGCCTTTTGTGCCATATCTCCAACTCTGTTAGAGTTTGAGATCCATAGCTAAACAAAGCTATGTTCTTTGTATCTTCCACTTCAAAAGTGAAAAGCCTTCCTGTCTTTTCTCCTTTGGCAATCCTTCGAAAGCCTTGCCTTGGGTCTTCAACATATGCTCCAAATCGATTGAATCTAACCTGCAATCCTTTTTCAACAATCTGTCCAACACTTATTAAATTTTTGGTAATTGTAGGGACATACAAGACTTTGCTTAAGAGGTTCATATTCCCATCTGATGTCTTCACATTACCTATCTTCTCCACTGAGTGCTTTGTGTCATCTCCTGTCTGCACTTCATGCTTGTTATGAGGATCTTCCAAATCAGAAAGTAAAGCCACATTTCCTGCTACATGGTTCGAGCATCCCGAATCAATGTAAAATATGTGATCATCATCCTTACCCTTCTTCGTTGATAGATTCATAATCAATAATGAATCTTCTTGACTTTGGTCCTCTGCATAGTTATTGTAATCTCTTCTTCCTCTATGGCCACTTTGATAGTTGTTGTTGTTGTTGTAATTGTTGTTGTAGTAGTTGTTGTTGTAGCCTCCATTGTACCTGCCTCTATTTGATCCATAGCCACCTCTATTGAATCCTCTTCCTCTTGAGTTCCTCGGGTTCCTGAAACATTCTTCAGTAGTATGGTTAGATAAGCCACATATGTTGCAAGGTTGAGATGATTGGAATCTCCCCCTGCCTTGCTTTCCACCTCTGCCTCTTCCTCTAGCTCTTCCTCTACCTGCAAAGTTTGCTTGGAAAGAGCTTCCTTCATCTTCATTCTTCCTATTCTTTGACTTGTCCTTGACCTTAGCTTTATCAGAATATAAGGCAGAAGTTTGATTACCTCTTGAGGACTCACCACCTTTGCTAATCTTTGCTTCATGAGTGAAGAGTTGGCCCATGAGTGTGTTGAGGTCGGGTACATGCATATCCATGTATAAATCCATGGCTGTTGTGAATGACTCCCACTTGTCGTCTGCTTTGATTCCATTCATGATTTGTCTTATGATTTGCTCCTCTTCAATTACCTCTCCAATGCTTCCAAGTTGGTCGGAAATCTCCTTCATCTTTGTGACATAATCAGTCACATTTTGCTTCGGGCTTTTCTTCATTGTTGTGAACTCCATCCACAATTGGTTCTTCCTTGCTCGAGTGTTGGAAGAGAAGAAAGAAGCAAGTGCATTCCAGGTTTCTCTTGATGTCTTGCATCCCTTGACATGAGGTAAAAGAAAATCAGAGATTGAGTTTAGAATATAGGACCTTGCAAGTGCATCCTTCGAACACCAATTCGAAAGTCCTTCCACTTCTTCATGTGATGGTTGCCCTTTGTTCCTCATGGTTGGCATTGCTTCATCTCCGGATATGAATCCATATAGATTCCTCCCTTGAAGGTAAGCCTCCATCCTTAGAGACCATGCCGGATAGTTGTTTCGATCCAATTTGTCAATTGTTGATGGAAATCCATCTCCCATGTTGCTTGACTATGCTCTGATACCACTGTGAAGAGAGATGGTGGATGCAATCCAAAGATGAGTAGGTGCCGCTACAACCAGCTTCACACCAGCCAACTGAGACTTCAGAGTTGATTAGTAGACCCTTTGAGCTTCCTAAATCCACCAAAATATCAGCCAAGTACTTTGGAACATGTATCCCAAAAGTTTAAGTCAAGACAGACAAGTTGCGAAATGACTAGCTCCCAAAACTTGCTATTTTTGGACATACACCTGCTGGAAAAAATGAACAGTGCTCTCAACCTGGAAGGAATTAGAAACATTCCTTTTGGGCATAGCAAATAGACTTAGCAAGCTTCCTATTCCAAGTTAAAACACTTCAAATGATGGACTGAGTACTGAGAACAAGTTTCATCAAGTTCTGGAACATTCCCACAATTCTCGGGGCTCTACAGAGATAGACCAGTAAGCAGTAAAATGCAGATATCTCCAAAAGTATAAATCCAATGACCTTGAAAATTTATAGGTAGAAACTAGACAGTGAGAGCTATCCAACGCACTTTAAAACACTGAAAAAGGTTCAGTAAAACTCGAGATATGACCTTCTGAAGTTACTGCTCTGAGTGAGTATAGCAGAGAACAAAACAGAGAGGTAGATGATAATAAATGTATAGATTCACATATGATTACAACCACATTGGCAATGAATCTTTGCACAATGGGAGTAGAATGATAGAGCTATGGAGTAAGCTCTTCAATCTCTACAAAATGACATGAAGTGGTCATGTACAAAGCTTGCTAATCGCCTCTTCCTTCTTGCTCCTTTTATAGCAATTCTTGGAGGGAGTTTTGAATTCGAATTCGAATGGCTCCACCTAAAAGTGATCCCCAAAGTTAGGAGAGATTCCCTCAGCTCAAAAATTCGTGATTTTGGTAGTTGGAGCCACGAATTTGCTTTTACATCATGGATGAGGTAAGCCATCCTTTTACTTTTTTCTTTTTCCATTTACAAGAGATAAAATGTACTCTTTTACAAGAGGTGTTCACATGACTACTCATGTGACTTACAAATGAGGATAATATCAAGCATATCAAGCATGTAGGCTTGGGCAAAATGCACCAACACTCACTTGGGAAGAAGTATGTCGTCCGCTGCTCCTTCATGACTCACGGGCTAAGTCGACCTCCTCCCAAGAGACTGCAATGAAGGCCAAAGGGTCCTTTAGCAAAGGCAAAAATACTAGTCATCATACGAACAATGGACCCAAGCCAGGATCGACTAATTTCTCTGCAAGTTCTCTGGAAAAATAGGTCATTTATAGAAATTCTGCTATAAGAAGAAACAGACCTTGAAGGCTTCTAGTTCCAAGCATTCATCCAAACCTTCACAACACAGGTGAGATTGCTCTAGCAAAGAACTCTTTATCTCTACCGAGGTAAATGCTCTGGTTACATCTAGCTCCCCTCATGAATGGATCTTTGACAACAGAGAGACCTCACATATGTGTAAAGATAAAGATTCTTTTCAAGAACTTGAAGAGCACACATGTGAAGTGTACCTTGGAAATAACAAACGTTTACCAATAGAAGGAAAAGGCAAGGTACAGATCACCAACCCTCAAGGGGAATGCAAATACTTTCAAATGTGTTATTTGTTCCCAATTTATGCATGAACTTGCTATCAGTAAAAGTAGTTACCGATCATAGCAAACAGGTATTGTTTTATAACACCTCTGTCAAAGTCATTGATCCTCATACAAAAAACATAATCACCCAAGGTGTTGAAGAGAAGGGCTTATATAAATTATCTTGTTTCCTATACAAGGAATCACTATCTATTTTGTGGCACCAAAGATATATGGCCACACCTCCTACTTACCAAGAATTGCATCATCACACATAGTGAAAGGATTTCCCAAGCTTGGGCAACTCAATGACGTCTGTCAGGCTTGCACTCAAGGAAAGCAACATAGGGCCCTCGTTCCAAAGGAAGCATCGACAAGAGCTAGGAACCCTTTAGCCCTTATCCACATGAACCTTTGTGGACCAATGAACACCCCGTCTCTTAGTGGATCACTCTACTTATTTCTTTTAGTAGATGACCACTCTGGCTACATTTGGGTGTATTTCTTGTTATCAAAGGCAGACACTTTTCCTAAGTTTTGTGAATGGAGCACCCAAGTGGAAAATGAAGTTTCCAAGTCCGTTAAGACCATCCGATCAGATGGAGGTGGTGAATTCATAAGTCACAACTTTGAAGACTTCCTAAAACAAAAAGGGATCAAACGACAAGTTACTCAACTGCACACTCCATCCCAAAATGGAGTAGATGAGAGGAAGCTCTAAAGTGTGATGGAAATGGCGAGAACTATGCTTCATAACAAGATTTACCCTACAAGTTTTGGGCATAAGCCATTCATACAATTGTTCACATACTTAATCAAGGCTTCGATAGTGCATTACACAACAAGACACTATTTGACGCATACTATGGAAGAAAGCCTAATGTGCAATTACAAAGCAAGGTTGGTAGCTAAGGGATACAAGCAACAACATGGCATTGACTATGAAGAAACCTTTGCTCCTACTACAAGATTCACAACCATATAAATCATCTTCGCACTAAGTGCTCACTTTAAGTGGCCCATTTACCAACTAGACATCAAAAGTGCATTCCTCAATGGAGATCTTCAAGAAGAAGTATATGTTGAACAACCTGAAGGCTTCAAGATCAAAGGAAAGGAAGTTCTTTGAAGCTAAAGGATTTCATAAAAACAATGCTAATGCTAACCTCTACATCTATCAAAAGGAGTCCTTAGTTGCCATCATCATCGTCTATGTAGATGACTTGATATTGATAGGTTCAGATGAAGAACCCATCCAATTCATCATCACAAAGCTTCACCTTGAGTATTCTATGACATATCTTGGTCTACTTCACTACTTCTTAGGTATGGAAGTTTGGCAAACAAAAGAAGGCATATTCCTATCACAGAAGAAGTACTGCTCTGATCTTCTTTACATATATAACATGGACCAGTGTCGCTCAGTAACTATACCACTTGATCCAAACATCATGCTTACACTGGAGGATTCATCATCACTTGTGGATGTGCATACTTATCGATAGCTTGTTGGCTCGTTACTCTACCTTACCAACACGAGACCAAATATTGCCTATGCAGTTGGTATACTCAGTCAGTTTGCACATCGGCCTCGTCAGAGACATTGGGATGCTACTCAGGGACTACTTCGATACCTTGCCAACACCCGACATCATGGTCTTTGGTTCAAAGGGGGCATTGAACTTGCAAAATATTCAGATTCAGATTGGGCTGGTGATCCTAATTCTAGATAGTCTACTCATGGGTACATATTCTTGCTTGGATCAAGACCTATCTCTTGGGCAAGTGAGAAACAACCTACAATTGCTCTATCATCCATCGAGGCTGAGTACCAGGCATCCAACTTTGCAACATGTGAGGCCATCTAGCTTCGATGTTTATTATCTGATATTGGTGTTTTGCAAGATACTCCGACACGCATCCACACGGACAGCCAATCAGCCTTGGCCATTTCCAAGAACCCAGTGTTCCACGCTCGGACAAAGCACATCGAGATCCAATACTACTTCATCCGTGAGAAGTTCGTGTCTTAGGACATGCTTTGGAGTAGTGTACCTCTTAGGAGAACCTGACGGACATGTGACAAATGCTCTACCCTAGTTCTACTCCAGTGCTTGGTGGACCTATGCAGCATTCAGCCGCTCTAGAATGGAGCTCCAGAAGGGGTGTTGATGACATGATTGCCTCTACATAATCTACATTATATCCACATGAGTGCATCTAGTTGAACATTAAAGGCATCACTGGTCCCACTAGAGCTAAGGCTATTGGGAATTGGATTAAAGAGCTTCCTTTTTTTCCTAATTTTGGGTGTTTAAAAGAAGTCAAGATAGGAGGCAATAAGTTTCACTGTTATGAGGATCTTAACTCACGCACATATAGAACCCTCAACACATTTCATAATTTATAACATGCCCCTCAATTGAAAAAGCAACTGACCTCAATTGAGAAAAGAATAATAAATGTGGATGGCCAGCCACATGTTTCATCACTCAACGAAAATAAGCATGTTCCATGTAAAAACACATGCATGGAAATGTTCATGGAGGAGTTACATTAATGTGTATGTTTATGATATGCAAAAATTAAGTGATCATAATGGGGTGTTAATTATGTTTTATGTATCCATTATGTTATAAATTATGGAATATATTGAACAAGGAATTGTTGGAGTGTTAATTTTTTAATGTATTAATGTGTTTTGGTCTTTTGATATAGCAGCTGAAGGTTTTTGAGGAGCGTGAAAGCCGTCAAAGGGCGGACATCAATAATCCAACTTATAATTTATTTAGTTTGTAAATGAACTCGCATAGAAGGTTCTGTTGTTGGAAACAGTTAGAAAAGTAGTGGTTAGAATAAGGGTCATTGTAGACTGCAATTTCTAATATTGAAAGCAAAGGCTTTCTACAAAAGTTACAAACTTTTAGTTTCAAGCATGCTTTTCAAATCCGCTCTCATGTAACCACTCTTTTAGTTTCAAGCATGCTTTTCAAATCTGCTCTCATGCTTTTCAAACTACAGCTAGAAAAGTAGTGGTTAGAATAAGGGTCATTGTAGACCGGAATTTCTAGTATTGAAAGCAAAGGCTTTCTACAAAAGTTACAAACTTTTAATTTCAAGCATGCTTTTCAAATCCGCTCTCATGTCGAAACAGAGTGCATGGGGGAGATTGCACTCAATACTACGTTCTGTCTCGTCTCTTGGCATGTATATTATTATGCATGTTTTCTGCATTCGTAACCTCTATGTGCGCATGAGATAAGATCTTGACAATAGTGGTATCAGACTTGCATGCGTCAATACAGAGGGATCTATTTCACTGTTCTCCACTTCCGTTCCGATTCCAATTCCAATTCCAATTTTGATTTCTGTTTCCGTTTCCATTTCCAGTTTCAGTTTCACTTTCAATTTCTGGTTTCCATTTCTATTCCAATTCCAAAAACAGAACCTATGTTTACTTAAGGCATAGAAGTTAGGCATAACTTAAGGCATAAATAAGGCATTACTTTGGCATTTTGGCACCCAAGGCTCCCTTGGCGACCGTTGGCAGGTGTTGGCTATGCACGAACCAATTTTAATGTATGCGTGGCAATAAGGAGTTTTAGATTCACCAAGGTGGAAGGATTTCAACCCACAACCTCACTCACACAAGGGAAGTGCTTTACCACTACATTCTCTCTTTGTGTTGTCACATCCCATTATGACCACTTAATTTCTGCATATCATACACAAACACATTAATGTAACACCTCCATGAACATTTCCATGCATGTGTTTTTACATGGAACATGCTTATTTTTCATTCAATGATGAAACTTGTGACTGGCCATCCATGTTTATTATTTTATCAACTTAGGTCAGTTGCTTTTTCAACTGAGGGGCATGTTATAAATTATCGAATATGTTGAACAAGGAATTGTTGGAGTGTTAATTTATTAATGTATTAATGTTTTTTGGTGTTTTGATATAGAAGCTCAAGGTTTGTGAGGAGCGTGAAATGCATGAAAGGGCGGACATCAATAATCCGACTTATAATTTATTTAGTTTGTAAATAAACCCGCATAAAAGGTTCTCTTGTTAGAAACAATTAGAAAAGTAGTGGTTAGAATAAGGGTCATTATAGACTGCAATTTCTGATATTGAAAGCAAAGGCTTTCTACAAAAGTTACCAACTTTTAGTTTCACGCATGCTTTTCGAAGTCGCTCTCATGTAACCACTCTTTTGGACATAATAAAAAATTCCTATAAATACATGCACTATGTGGACTGTCAAAACAGAGTGCATGGGGGGAGATTGCACCCAATACTGTGTTTTGTCTCGTCTCTTGGCGTCTCTATTATTCTATGGGTTTTTTGCATTCGTAACCTCTATGTGCACGTGAGATAAGATCATGATAACACATTGACATTCTTCAATAGAGTGATTTTTGTACTTAACTAAATATCGATGATGCTGAGTACCTGTGCATGTAGTAGTGAATCATGATCGAGTATTTTCTCAGGAACTAAGATTTCATATTGTTCTTCAATTAAAGGAGGGTCATCAAGAAGTGGAGTGAGTGGTAAAGTTCCTTTAAATGGTTTAAGTAAACTAATATGAAAAGAGTTATCTATATTCCAATGTAATGGTATATCTAATCTGAATGAAGTATCATTAATTTTCTCTATAATGCGTAACGATCCATAACAATGGGGTGCAAGTATTTTAGGATGCTGTAAAATATTTTTCAGACGTCTTTTAATAATATATAACCATACAAGATCATTTTCCTTGAATTTCCTCGCTAATCGTTTTGTATTGATATTACGTGTATATCATTCTTGACTTTTCCTAATGTGCTCGTGAACATTGTGAAGTATAGAAATGTGATCCTGAGCAATAGAATCAGCTATCGGAATATCGGTTTGGGTGAGTGACATGGGAGTGGGAAGCTTTTTACCATAAACAATTTCAAAAGGTGCACGACCCATAGTGGTGTGTGTGGTATTATTGTAAGCAAATTGAAACAATGGCAACTTTTCATCCTAGTTAGTGGGACTGTCTAATGAATAACAATGCAATAAATCAAGAATAGTACTATTTGTAGCCTCACTTTGTCCATTACTTTCATGATGAAATGTAGAGCTAAAATCTATTTTAGAACCAAAATGTTGAAATAAGGCAACCCAAAAATGATTGCAGAAATGAACATCACCATTAGATAACATTACTTTAGGAAATCCATGTGTGGAAATGCATTTGATGAATAATGTTGTAGCCTATGGTGTACAAAAAGTTTTTCTACATGGAATGAAAATGATGCATATTTACTAAATCTATCAACCATTGTCCAAATCATATCATTATGTGATGAAGTGATAGGAAGATATGTGATAAAATCCATAGAGATTTGTTCCCATGGTTCGTTCGGAATGGGAAGTGGCATTAATAATCCAAATGGTTTACCATGATGTCGTTTTACACGCTGATATACAATGCATTAAGAAACATAATGTGCAATATGTTTTTCCATGTGAGGCCAAAAGAAGAAATTTTTGCAAGCAAAATGGTGCTATCTATGCCTCTATGACCGATGTAAGATGGTTCATGCATTTCTTTGATGAAAAAATATTTAAAAGCTTGCGTTATGCATAATCTATGTTGAAATTAAAGTAAACCATTATGAAATGTACAATGTTCATTAGATAAAGATGCACCGTTATTGAAGTCATGCCATGCACATGAGAAATACAAATTAGATGCATAAGTGGAAACCATTTCTTGAAAGGAATGAATTTGGATGGCAGAAATATTATGCAAAACAACAGAATGGGAAGGAAAATGGCTGAGAGCATCGGCTACGACATTAGCTTTACTAGGTTGGTATTGGATCATTGGTTGGAAATTTTGAATAAATGAAGGCCATTTAAGATGTCGATCGGAGATTAAGGGTTGATTTAATAAATGCTTAATAGCTTGTTGGTCAGTTTTGATTAATACCTCAGATCCCATAAGATAGTGTTTCCAAATTCACAAAGCATGCACAACTACTAGCAATTCTTTATCATATGTACTATAATTCTTTTATGAAGGCTTAAGCTTCCTACTCTCAAATGCAATGGGATGATCATTTTGCATTAAAACAACACTCATTAGGGCAATAGGTGTATATACAAGCCAGGGAAAAAAACCTCCTAAAGAGGGAAAAAAGTGCCCCGGCGGTCCTAGAGTGTTCACACACATCACTACCTGAATATATCAACAGTTATGCAATTGAGCTTCAGCTGGTTTCATGCGAAAAGGTTGCAAGCGGCCCTTTGTTCTTGTATGTCTAGGTTTATCACAATTCCAGCAAGTGATACATGGTTGCTTCTATTGGGCATCTACCGTTGGAGTTTGCAAGGTAGGTGGTTTTGTAGGTTGGAGAGAGGAAGCAACAGTTGCAGTTGAGAAGCTCGATTGTGGAGGACGAGGAAAACTAGAGTAAGATGGGGCATTAAAATTACATTTCATAGGAAAATTTGGTTTAACAAAAAGTGGTTGTTGATGCGGTTGTTGTAGATGGATTGACTTGGTTATGGACTGTGATTCCTTCTCCACATCACAGGCAAAAGAGATAGCCTCGTTGAGGGTTATAGGTCATAGGATGTGAAGCTTGGCTTGGATTCCCACCTCCAAACCATCCTCATATTTCTACTACAAGATATCCTCCGGTACATCTTTGAGCATTCGAACCAATAACAAATTTTGCTAGAATCGCTCTGTGTAGGTAGTGACCATATCATCCTCCTTCCATGTAAATGTTGTTCATGCATGTCGAACATGTAAATGATATTGAGGAGGAATAAAGGAATCCTTCACTTTATCTTGGAAAGCCTTCCATGTTGTTGGACGATCTGTACTATGATGCAGGACATTCCACCAGAGTTGAGCTTTCCCTACTAAATAGTTAGTAGTAAATTTGACTTTTTCACTTTCAAGATATGTTTCATCAGTATAAAAATCGTCAAACTATGTAACCATGAAAGAACTAAAGGGCCATCAAACCGTAGAAACTAGTAATTTTTTTAACACCAATCTTGGAATGTGTGCCATTCGATTGGGTAGAGACAATCGCTTTTACCACCCTCGTAAGATTGGCTTCATCAGATTGCATCTTTTGAAGCACTTCATCGCATTGTCGGATCTCATTTTGAGCACCTTGAAGTTTGTGCCATAGGAGCTCTAGCTGTTGCTCGAGAGGTGAATTACCGAAATCTTCCATGGTGTTCTTAGGGTCCATGAGTATGTAGAGAACAAAACGCTCCCGCTAGATATGTTAAAACAATTCTAAGATTGCTTGAATTAAAATGTAAAAGGAAGGGTTGTTCTTGGGAATTGAAAAAGTAAGAAAGAGATGCAAGTTGTGTTAAATGAAAAGAGAAGAGTGACAACACAAAGAGATAGTGTAGTGGGAAAACACTTCCCTTCTAAGAGTGAGGTTGTGGGTTCAAATCCTCCCTCCTTGGTGAATATAAAACTCCTTATTGCCACTCATAAATTAATGGTTCGTGCATAGCCAATGGTCGCCAAGGGATCCATGGGTGCCAAAGTAATACCTTAATTATGCCTAGTTCTATGCCTTAGTCGATGCTTTGGAGTAAGCCGAAGGAGTAAACATAGGTTCTGGTTCAGGAACTAGAACAGGACTAGAAACTAAAACATAACTCAAAAAATAAAATCAAAACAAAAATGGAAATGGAATCAGAATCGAAAATGGAAACGATGAGCGAACAGAGATCAAATGCCAAAACGAAGAGAAACAGACCGGGCTCTGATACCACTGTTATCAGGATCTCAACTCACGCGCATACAGAGGTTATGAATGCTGAAAATACATAAAGAAAATAGATATGCAAGGAGACGAGACATAATGCAGTATTGGATGCAATCTCCCCCTATGCACTCTGTTTCGACAGTCCACAGAGTGCATGTATTTATAGGATTTTTGATTATGTCGAAAATAGTGACTACATGAGAGCGGCTTCAAAAAGCATGCGTGAAAGTAAAAGTTGGTGTCTTTTGTAGAGAGCCTTTGCGTTTAATAATAGAAATTGCGGTCTATAGGGATCCGTATCCTAACCACTAATTTTACTAACTATTTCTAAGAATCAAACCCTCTACGTGGGTTTATCTACAAACTATATAAAATAAAAATCCGATTATTGATGTCCATCCTTTCACATCATTTACACTCCTCATGAACCTTCAGCTGCTATATCAAAAACACCAAAACACATTAATACATTAATAAATTAACTCTCCAACAATTCCTTGTTCAACACATTCCATAATTCATAGCATTCACGTTAACCTCAAGGCATGTTTCTACTAACCATGTCTAGTTTATCTTTGAGCATTCCTCTAGAAAAGGAGGATTGGCTTTACATATTACCTTTGCCCTCAAGCATTTGGTTGACAGAGTTACTCTTAGTAACTCCCATCCATGGGTTGCTCTTACTATCAAGGAGCCCTTCAACTTTATTGTTGTTAACATTTATGCTTCCAACTCTCCTTAAGAGAGAAAAACCTGCTAGAATGAGAATGCTATTTATCTCTAGGACTGTTGGGAAATGAAAAGTGGCTTGGACCATTCGTTTATGATCTCGGATCATAAACCCTTATCCATTATCCTGAAGAAAGGGAACCTTTGTTTCAAGGCTGGATGGCCTCATCTTGATTCTCAACTTCTTAAGCTCCCTTGCATCATTGCTAATGTTAAAGACATTATCAATTCCCATTTTTCCCTTTCTCCCTCACCAAGAAAGGTTTGGGATAACTCTAACAAAGAAATCCAAATGCTTTTCACCTAACATGAAAAGCTCGTTAGATACGTTAGGGCTAATAGAAAAGTGAAGATCCTTGAAGATTTAAATAAACTCAAAGACAATACCAATAGTCAAGCTTATCTCCAATATAATTTGAATATGGAGAGGTAACTTGATGCTAGTTTGACTCTTGCTTCTTCAAGAGAGTTTTGGGTTGGAAAGTTTGATAGAACTCATAAGATTATGTACTCTTTGATGTAAAAAAAAGTCAAGGATTACATCCCCTTATTGAGGAAGAGGAATGGTGGGACTTCTATCAACATTCAAGAGAATTTGCAACCAAAAGCTTCTTTATAGATCTTTTCTCTAGTACTCCTAAGTGGGAGAAAGACATCCAGAGTGCGAGAGATACTATTGCTCTTAAAAGGAAGAAAGTGACTCTTCAAGGCATGGCTACTATTTTGGACCTTCCCTTCATTGTTGGTGAGATTCAAGAAATCATTGATAAATTGAAACCTCATAAATCTCTTGGTATTGGTGGAATTCCTAATGAATTTTTCTTGGATGTGGAGGAAATTTTGACTCCTTACATTCTTTTGATTTGGCAAGAGGCATCTAGGAAATGATTTCTCCCAATTCACATTAATATTGGTGTCATCAAGCTTTCACAAAAAAGGTAACAAAGATGATATCAATAATTGGTGCTTGACTTCGATCTACAAAATCTTTGCTTCTTGTCTAGCTAGGAGAATTAGTCCTTTGATGAATCAGATTATTCTTCATGAGCAAAAAGAACTCATCAAAGGTAGGTACATACTTGATGCTATATATTTTGCTTTGGGAAGGTATGGAGTGTGCTAGCGACCTTATACAAAACTATTGCTTTTTTTAAGGTTGAATTTGGCAAGGCTTATGACAAAGCTGAGTGGGACTTCATTCTCCAATCCCTTCATGATGTTGGCTTTGGAAAAAAGTTCATCAAGTTCGTTAGCACCTTGTTTGGGAATGCCCATTCTAGACTAGCAAGGATTTCCCCTTGCCTCCCTCCTGTGTGCTATAGCTAGTGATTCTCTAGGGTGACTCGTGAGAGATGCTATTTCTAAGGGGACCATCAAGGGAATCAAATTCTTCTAACCAACTTGGCTCTAGATCTTTTTTGATGACACTAAAACGATTACCAATGCTGATTAGTTGTCCGCTTCTACTTTTTTGGATTGTTTGCACTCTTTTTGCCTTGCTAGTGGATGCAGGGTTAACCACAAGAAAAAAAGTTTCAAAGCCTCCAACAACAATATTCTTGACTCGATTGGATTGTGATCTTACTAATAAAGGTGAAATTTTCAGATTGATAGGTATTCCGATGGGTTTAATTGTTTCCTTTCAGTAAAGGTGGAATTGGTTCCTAGACAGATTTAAAGGTAGACTCTTTGCTTGGTATCATTCTCAGTCCTCATTGCCTCATAGAACCTTTGTTGAATCATTCTATGCTCCCAAATCTCATTATTTTTTGGCTTGTTGGTAGTCCTCGAAAAAGCAAATAAACCAAGTTATTGCTCTCTCCAAGAGGTTTTATGGGGAGGAAACTCCCAAGTCAATAAACTTACTAAGGTTGATTGGTCCACTTGTTGCTTGCCTAATTTTGAAGGGGATTTTGGGAATTTTATTTCCTTCTAAAAGGGTGCCAATATTTTTGCTAATTGGATTTACATGCCTTTATCTAACTTTGACATTTGGTCTTTTAGCTAACTTTGACATTTGGTCTTTTTTGCTAACTAGAAACATTCACTTATTTCATGTCAAAAGCTATAAATCCTAGAAGAATATTTCTTTATGGGATATTCTTGTCTCCCATCAAGTGTTTATGCTGTTGGTAGTGTGTTAACTTGCAGATTCTAGAATGCTTGGATGCACGTTAAACAAAGCTATACCCCCAAAGCTGATTTTTCTAACGATATTTTTTATGTTCTTTAGGAATCCCCATGGCATGGGTGGCTATCCCTTTGGCATGGAAATTCTCCATTAGAGAATATAAATGTTTTAAAGAGGGTCACAAATCTTGGGAGGATTTTATGAATGGAGGTGAGTTGAAGCCTAGTGATTACTTCAATTCTCTGACTAACCTTTCTTCTGCTTGTCAACAGGTCTTGTGCAAAAAAAAAAGATGTTGGAAAGAAGAATGGAGGTATGCTGCAACAAGAACCTGGAACGAGAAGACATTGCAGAGGATATGTTTCTTAAATTCAAGAAGAACAAAGGTTCTATGACTAGGGTTGCTTCCAAGCTCAACCATGGATGGAAGTTAAATTGGTCCAATGAACAATGGAGATACATGTTTAAAGTGTTTGGGCATTCCCTTTCAACATGAATCACTCATATCTCGGATGGCTTGTACTCCACAATGACATACAAATAGGAAGCAAGTCAAAGATGGTCAAAATTAATGAAGGGCTCTTTTCATAGTGTGGCAACAAGGAGGGTTTGACCCACCTTTTTGATGATTGTTTTCATGCCAATAGGTTTTGGCAACCAATGCAACAGTTTATGACAAAGTATAACCTGGGTACTCTTGGCTACCAGGAGATCATTGTTGGGAGTTGTAAGCATATGGATATCACATTACGGCCTATATGGAGAGGTCATATTTTATGGCACATTTGGATTAGTAGGCACTTGATGTATTATAAGGTAGAGAAGAAGGATCTTATTCTCTTAGAAATGCTTTGTATAAGTCTGAAATACACTCTCTCTAGAACATGACTGATGTCCCCGTGAGAACATGCCCTTACAAAACACTCTCTATGTTACCCATTCTAAAAAATGGTGAGACACCCTTCTCCATATGTACTCAAAAGAAAGATTCATGATGGTTTTCTCATTGTAATGTGTACCCTCTTGATATATTAGAGTGGGATCCTGCCCCTGCACTATATGTAACACCTTTCATTAATTTACTATCTTTCCTTGTTGTCTCAAAAAAAAAAAAAAAAGAACTTTGATGATCTGCCACATGGATATTGCGGTTAGGATATTAGTTATCCAAACTT
>MU261696.1:17500-27500 GCA_020310875.1 Ceratopteris richardii
TCTCTTCTCTCTTTTTATTGCAGGTTATTCAAGAAGCTAACCAAGCAAAAACTATGGATCACAATTGTAAGTACAATTTCTATTATTTGTAGATCATTTGAATTGTGTTATTTTCATTACATACCATACTCACACTTATTGATATGCACTCATACACTTATACATGACGAAGAAGCACACACACATGCATATACCTACATATACACATATACATGCACATACACACACATACACATAGAGTTATACATATACACACACATACACAAGAACATGCACATATTGATACATACATATACACTTATACATGCACATGCATATACATACATATACGCACACATACACATGCACATATACACATATACATGCACATACACACACATACACATAGAGTTATACATATACATGCATATACATATACACACATACACATGCACATGCACATACTCATACACACATATACACTTATACATGCACATGCACATACATACATATACACACACATACACATGCACATACATACATATACACACACATACACATGCACATACATACATATACACACACATACATATACACTTAGGTACACACATATGAATGAATTATATAATTAAAGTATTAAAACACATGCTTAATATAAACAATAATAAAAATCAATAGAACAAAACTCTTCATTACTTAATACCATACACACAATTCAAAACATGACTGAAATGAAAAATATATAGATAAATATATGTATATATCAATGTAAATACATAATCCAATGTCATAATCAATGTCTAAAATCCTAATCATCGTCATCATGATCATCATCATCAGCAGCAATATCATGATCAGATGGATCTTCCTCATCCTCATCCTCATGATCACCCTGTGACGATCGAGATCGTCCCTCCTGTGTCTGTCTCTCCACCTCATCCATATTTGTCTCCCCATAATACTCTTGTATTACATATAACAAACATAAATCAATAAAATAATTAAAACATTCATAACAACAAAATAATTATATAAAATTTAAAAATACTCACAAAGGCATCAGGATGATCTTGTATATACTCGCTCAAACGCCGATATCCAAAATGTGTAGCATAATCGATCTCGTGTTTCGTAGGATATCGGCCATAATCCTTTCGCTGCAATGAAACAAATAAAAAACATTAGTTGCTTGCATTTTAACTAAAATAAAAAATATACTCACAATAACACATATACTTACAAACGTAGCTACAAAACCATTATGGCCCATTTGGCCTAAGTGCGATGTGTGGCCCGACTCCACTCTCTTCCTTGCAGCAGCCTGTTTATTCAAGGAAAAAAATACATAAATTAAATTAAAAAATTACTAAAATATCTAAAAATTATAAATATAAATTATTAATTTGTGTACCTTCTGCTGAGGAAATGACTCCTGAAGACGTAGCTGTCTACGAAAAAACTGCCACGACTCAGGTGGTATGTTAGCTCGCCTCTTATTTTTTTCGACCATACAATATCTCCTATTAATTTAATCTCAAACAGAAAAAAAAGTCAGAATACATACACATATATACACACATATACACATACACATACACATACACATACCCACATACACATATACATGCAAACATATACGCATGCATATATGTATATATATACACATATACATACATATAACATAAACACACATATACATATCCACATATATACGTACACACACATGCATGCATATACACTCATTCATACAAAATACATGCATTTATCCCACAATAATATGTGTTGTGTATATGTGAATATGTGTGTATGTATAAATGTGTATATGTGAATATGTGTGTATGTGTAAATATGTATATGTGAATTTTTTATTTATGTAGATAATCAAATTATTAATATCAAATACCATTATTTGTAGATTCTGATCAATCAGATGGAACTCCACCACCGTCTCCTCATCGTGCAACGACTTTATACTGTAAGTATATGAAATATTTAATTTTAACTATATTTGATGGATACATAACTTATATATTTTTTTTATGTTTCTTATGATGTGCAGATTCTGATCAATCAGAGGGTACTCCACAACCTCCTACCCATGCAACGACTTCACATGTGTCCTCCGATAGGAATTATGATGAATTTTACTATCAAGAGCATATTATATGTTGGTGTAACTCTTGTTATGGCACGTATCGAAGACCACGATTGGAATGTATTGAACATGAGGCAGAGTATGGTACTTTTGAGCATGCACCATCACCTAGTCAACGTGATAATGCTTGGGTATGCATTTTCTATATATATTAATGTCATTTATTTATTTAAAAACCATGTATAAAATCAAATTATTATTGATATACAGGAATACTTGGTCGATGATGATGATGATGATGATGATGATGATGATGATTGGCATCGACTTTCACGTTATGTTCAAAGCATGAGTACTTATGGAATATGCTTGAACGCAGCATCTCTTACTAGTAGAAGGATTTTACATGCAGAAAATGAAAGATTATATATTGATGGAAGACCTTACACACATGGAAATATAGCAGGTTTAATAAATAGTAGTCGAGGGTTACATAATAGTTCAAGGACTAATTGCACATTTGAGGAGCGTGAAAATAGTCATGAATCACCATACATGAGTAGAGATGTATCAAGATACATAGTTGTCAATGCTATTACTACATTACATGCTGGTGATGAACTATTAGTGAATTATGGCTGGCGTAGACCTCCAAGAGCACCTTTTAGCTAGAGAGAATAAAAATTTTCTATCCATATTTAATAAGTTATATACTTAATTTTATATTTGAAGTTTAATTTTTATTCATTTATGGAATACTAATGAGTTTTATTTATATGTGTAGATTCCAACGTATGATGTTGATGATATTCGTCCACAACATTCACAATTACCAATAAGACCTCATTTATCAGAAGCTTCCATGAGGAGGCTACGCAAAACTAAGCCTGTGCAATATGCAAAGTTGAAAGATCTATATTCAAAAGATGATAAAGTACAAGATTTGTGTGACAATGATGAAGATGATGGCATGGCAGATTTTATTGAGGATTGGTATGAAAATGACAGTGAGAGCATGGATATTTCTAAAAATGAGAAATGTCTTCGAGAGGAATGTCTAAAGAATGTATATGAAGGAAGTCGTTTGACACGACTAAGTGCGAGCTTACTTATTCTCAACCTTCAAAATCGTTTTGGATGGAGTAATGTATCTGTTTCGACACTATTAAGGTATAGTTTTCAATTTTCTATCTATTTATATATATGCACATCTTTTAAAACTATTAATGCATCTTTCAAAATATTCGTAAAAAAATTGATTGTTTGGATGGCAGGATACGATTGTTTGTTTTGGAGGATATGAAGTATGTACCTTCATTGAATGATTTGTCGATTCACGCATATGTTCAGTTTGAAAGTGTGAGAAGCAGATTTATAATCTGTATTCAAAGAATTTGGCACTGTTTATAGGCCATACAATGGTGACCTGGATGCATCGCATGCACAGAGGTTACTCAAGATAGAGCAATCTGATTATAATGGACTAGTGCCAACAAGATTCCTAGGGTATGCAGTAAACCTCTTGCATGTCAGTGATGAGCATTTAGGATACAAAGTGGAAATCATGGTGGCTTGAGAGGATCACACATATACATGCAAGAGGTTTACTGCATACCCCAGGAATCCTGCTAGTACTAGTCCCTTATAATCAGGTTGCTCTATCTTGAGTAACCTCTGTGCATGCGATTCATCCAGGTCACCATCATATGGCCTATAAACAGTGCCAAATTCTTTGAATAGCAATTATAAACTCGCTTCTCGCACTTTCAAACTGAACATATGATAGAATCGACAAATCATTCAATGAAAGTATATACTTCATATCCTCCAAAACAAACAATCATATCCTGCCATCCAAAACAATCAAATTTTGCGGAAATATTTTGAAAGATGCACATAAGCATACACATATATAAAATTATATGCATATATATATGTATATTTATTTATTTACTTTCTTTAATATATCATTTTTTTGATAAACTTACAGGTTATTATCTGAAAAGTTTTTACCAAGTCAAAATATTCTTCCTACCTCACATGATGAAATGAAGAAGATAATCAGCAATCTTGGTATAGATTATCAATGTATACATGCATGTCCTAACGATTGTATTTTATATAGAGGTGAATATGCAGACTCTTTGACATGTCCCAAATGTCAATCTCCTCGATATAAGGGTGAAGAAGGTAAAATCCCGAATAAGGTATTGAGACATTTTCCATTGGCTCCACGGATTAGACATATGTTTCAAAGCCCCGAATTATCAAAGCTTTTGACTTGGGGACATGATCACAAAAGTACTGATGGAATAATCAGAATTCCTCATGATAGTGTTGCTTTTCAGCATATTGATTCTACATGGCCTGAATTTGCACAAAATCCATAGAATCTAAAGTTAGGAGTTGCATTAGATGGGGTTAATCCATTCTCCATGAAATCCAGTAAATGGTCAACATGGCCAGTGGTAGTCATAAACTACAATCTTCCGCCATATCTTAGCATTAAAAAGGAACATTTAATGCTTTCACTTTTAATCCCAGGCAAAAGACAAGTTAAAGATATGAATGTATATCTTGCTCCTCTCATTGACGATCTTCAAGAGTTATGGAGAGGTATTAATGTCATTGATATATCAAAAAGCATCAATGAAAGACATATTACGATTCGTGGTATTGTGGCTTGGACTATTCACGATTTTCCTGGATCTGGCGTTTGTTCAGGTATTGATATAATTTTTTTATTCAATATGCATGTAAATAAATATGATTTAATCTAATTATATTTTTATCCTTTTCCATGATGCACGAATATCTGCTAAGGGTTATAAAGCTTGTCCATATTGTGGTGATTGGTTGAGATCAATCTATAGTAAGAATCTCAACAAAAATATTTATCTTCGACATCGACGATTCTTGCCTGATGATCATCCATTAAGATCTAAAAGAGAAGCGATACATTTTAATGGAAAGCTTGAAACAAGCCAGTATCCAAAACCTATGACGCCTATGGATTGGTATAAAAAATGGACAGATGGACCTCTGATAGATCCAGAAGCAGAAATCTTCAGTGATGATTCAGATAATGAGTATGTGAACAAAGGTAAAGGGAAATTGGCACTCGCAGAGAACATATCAATATGGTATTCTTTGGAGTATTGGAAAGAGTTAAAAGTATGTCATCTTCTTGATCCTATGCATATATTCAAAAATATTGGTTATTCACTATGGCAGCATCTTCTTGGACTAAAAGATACCACAACATCAAGGAATGATTTGAAAGATCAAAAATCCAAACCAAAGTTATGGCCAGTTTTTGATAGACATCGACAAGAAACGACTTATGCATCTGCTCCTTGGGTACTTACGACAAAAGAGATACAGACTATCAACAATAGAATTCAATTGATCAAGACTCCTACAGGATATGGAGCATCGTTTCAAAACATGTTTACTATGGATGATAAGAGCTTATCTGGATTAAAGACCCATGACTGGCATAACTTTTTGAAACATATTTTACCTTTGGTTATCGATGGATGTACAACGAAAGGAGTACGAGATGTGATCTATCGTCTTGGATCACTTATAAGGTAATTATGATACTTTTATATTTAATATGTATGAATATTGGATATCTTTTATTTTTTAATTAACTTCTTTACAATTGTTTTTATGATTTGTATAGGTGGATTACATCCAAAGAGATCGATAAAAATTCGATCCCACAAAAAAAATGTGAATGCAAAGAGCTACTATGTTTGATGGAAAAAGAACTTCCTACTTCATTTTTTGATATTCAAGTTCATTTACTAGTCCATCTTGTAGATGAGATAGAGATTGCCGGTGTTGTCAACACTCGATGGATGTTTTGGGTCGAGCAATTTATGGGAATACTAAAAGGTTATGTGCGACAAAGAGCAAAACCAGAAGGATCCATGGCAAAGGGTTGGATGCTTGAAGAGTGCATGTATTATGTTAGTGAGTACCTTGAAAGAGTTCATGAAGAAGCTCCACGTGCATGGACCAACGAGTCTTCTTCAAAAATAACAGATGAGGTATTATCAGGTAAGGGGGTTCCATTCTTATTTACATTTCAAGAAAAAAATGATGTTTCTACTTTTGTAGCATATAATAGCGAATGCATGCAAGCATTCGTTAGCGAGTACGAGGAACTTCAAAGTCTCCAAAGTAAAAGGCGAAAAAACAAAAGATCTAGACGTAATCTCGATAATAATGAGATTACAGATATACCTTCTTTCACGGATTGGCTATATAGTCGTTTGCAACGCGCCAACGCAAATAATGAAGAAATCTCAGATGAGCAAAGAGAGTTAATGATAGGTTGTGAACAAAAGGTAATTTTATTAAAATATATATTTTATTTTTTTCATATATGTATGTTAGTTTCTATTTACTAATTGAATTTATTTTGCAGGCTTGAATGTTCACTAATATGTGGGCTTTTGGACAGCATATTAGAATCAAATCCATTGATTCTTTACGTAAAACAGAGGATTCTAGTATTGTTGCTTGTTTCAAGCAACTATCACGTGCTAGCTCAAAAGACACGAACCTTATAGATAGCGAACTTGGTTACGTAGGAACTATTGTTGGTATCTACGAAATTTCATTTCGTACATTCAAACAGGTAGAAAAAAGTTTATATATTTTTTTTAGAGTTAGTTATTTTTTTAAGCACCTAATAATGGGACGTTTTTGTTGTTATATATTGTGATAGGTCATTTTGAAGGTTGACTGGTATCGAGCGGAGTATAAAGGTAGTAATTCTACAATAAGAAAGGAATTATCTGGGTTTTGGGCAATTGATTCTTCCAAGGCAATGCGATCTACTAAAGAACCATATATTCTTCCTAGGCATATTGAACAAGCATTTTTTTATAAAAACCCAGATGCTCATCCTTGGTGGCAAGTCATTCATGTGCAACCTAGAGGTAGGTCATTGTTTGAACAGTTTATTGTTAGAGAGATTGAAGAAAGTCCTCTTGATGATTCAGCATCAGATACTGATACATCAACGTCTGGAATAGAAATTAGACTCATTATATGTGATAATGATACTAATCTTTTTGATGAAGAGGATAATTCTCTACATGCTGATTCTACTGATGAGGAAGAGGAATTACCAGAAATAGATATTAATCCACCAATAGATGATGTGATTCATGAGAACATAGATTTAACAATAGAAGAAATAAATGAAATCAATAAGGATAATGAAGATGAGACTATATTGATGTCTTACCAAAATGATGGCAATAATGAAAACATATGAGCAGATTAGATAGTAACTTGAAGCTTCTGAATGGATATCAGATAATAGGTTTTTTTTATTAACTTGAATAACGATGAATCCTACTAGAGAGATGAAATCATGTTCTTCTAAGTTAGAACATGAAGCTCGGGGGTATGCCTAATTATTTTATATATAGCTTTATCTTCGAGGAGTAAATTTTTATCATGTATGTATGCATATGTGTGTGTATTCATGTGTATTATATGTATACATATATTAGTATGCATATATATGTATTTCATGTATATGTATGTGTTTGCATGTGTGTGATATATGTATACATGTATTCATGTACGTAATATATGCAAGTGTTTATAATTGTGTACATGTATATATGTATATATGTCTATGTGTAAATATGTACATGTAAATATGTATGCATGTATATATATGTTTATGTGTGCATGTAGGCATGTACATGTATGTGTAAATATGTACATGTAAATATGTTAGTATGTATATATATATTTATGTGTGCATTTAGGCATGTATGTGTGAAGCATAATATATCTACTCCATTTTATATTTATGTATCCTATCTACATGATGTGTATATATCTTTACATATATTATGAATCATGATCCTCGTTGATTCGAGTAGCTATATATAGAGGCATAAGGTTGGGAGGAGAGACATCTCTCTAGTAGGACGTCGGAGGTGTACATATACTTCAAACATATGGCTAAAAGGTTGAATTAGAGTTTTTAAATTAGGGATTTCAAAACCCTAATATCGAGATTAGTGCTCTCTGTCTCTCTCATAGTGGTTAGCAACGGGATGGCAACGTTGTAGGCAACGGGTTGCTAACGCGTTAGCAACGGGTTCAAGTTGTGAACCCCAAGTTGCGATAAAGTTGCGTACAAATCAATTTTTATTTTAGATTTTTTTATATGTATATGTGTATATATATATATATATATATATATAGATACATAGATACATACATACATATATACACACACACATACATACATACATGGATTATATTATATTACATACATAGCAGTAAATATATACTACATACATACGTGTAATGTAATACACACATTTTTATGTATATATACACATAGTATATACATATTACATTTATACACAACACATAGATGTATACATACATGATACACATGCATACATACATACTACAAAAATAGAAACATGTATATTAGATACATATATAAGTTAATATACATGTCTTTCAGTAAACATAGAGTAATAGATTTTAGGAATGACATCATACATACATAGATGCATATATAGATACATACATACGTACATACATACATAGCTCTCTCTCTCTCTCTCTCTCATATACATACATACCGTGCATTGTCGCGACGATGAGCCATAAGTGTCCGCATCTCTTTTAAACACCACTTAAGGGACCATCCTGTCCCAAACTCTGTCTCAAGTGAACTAAGCACGTACTTTTTATCCCTCTCATCATGCTCACTACAAAAATAAAAAACATAATGTAAATAAAACATAAGATATACATTTCAATTTATATGTAAAACTTTTACTTACTTCCATGGTAAGTGGATAAAGCGCAGGTAAGAGTCGCATAGTGCCCGCATTCTTCTCTTGAACTCCAATCCATTCCCTATGTACACAATGTTCCCCTCCGGCTCTATGTCGCACTCTAGTCCTAAGGTGCCTATGCATGTCCTCATAGGCAACTCTGCTCTGCTATCACGTGCTAGAGGTGGTATAGGTGTCCTAAAAATAGATAGATAGAAATAAATAAAAATATGTGCTATAATATCATTAAAAAAATTTATGAAAAAAAACATACCTATGAGCAGATAGCTCTCTTCCTGCATGTGGATCCGCAGAAGAGCCCTCGTCTGATCGCGTAAGCATCTGGATCGTATAATCCAGCTCCTCATCGGACATGTCTGTGTAGTCCCGCATTATGGCCCCTAGAGTATCTGACGGAACTCTTGCTCTCATAAGACTTTTTATGAGAGTGAGTTTCACCTTTCTCTCTTTACTGGGATCCATAATACCTAACATATAAAACAAAATGGTTAGAAATCAATATATATATACGTGTATGTGTGTGTATGCATGTGTATGTGTGTGCATGCATGTGTATGTGTGTGCATGCATGTGTATGTGTGTGTATGCATCTGTGTGTATGTGTGTAGGTATATGTGTGTGTTGTCTATGTGTATGTGTGTGTGTGTCTATGAGTGTGTATGTGTTTATGTATATGTATGTATCTACGTGTGTGTATGTATCTATGTGTGTATGTGTATGCATGTATGTATGCATGTGTGTGTATGCATATGTTTGTGTGTGTATGCATCATTATGTGTGTCTATGTATGCATTTGTACGTGTGTATGCATCATTGCATGTGCATGTGTCTATGTGTGTATGTGTGTGTATATGTGTGTGTGTCTATGTGTATGTGTGTGTGTTTATGAGTGTGTATGTGTTTATGTGTATGTATGTATCTATGTGTGTCTATGTGTCTAAGTGTGTATGTGTATGCATGTATGTATGCATATGTATGTGTATGCATATGTATGTGTGTGTATGCATTATTATGTGTGTCTATGTATGCATGTGTATGTGTGTATGCATCATCACGTGTGTATGTATCT
>MU261696.1:47500-52500 GCA_020310875.1 Ceratopteris richardii
AATAGTCACTAGATCAATATGAATCAAATTCCACTCACAATTAGGATTGATAAAAACACTGATCCTTCTAAGGTAACTATATCCTATTCTTTTATCCACAAAAATATTGTTATATTCTCTTGTTGCAAGTAAGGAGCCTATCCCGTTAGATATTTCACACATTTCCTCAAATCCTTCCAATTTTTCTCTAGATGTTTCACCCTTATGTAAGTGTATTTCATGCGTTTCATGTTCATCTCCCTTCTCTTTTTCAGTCTTATCCCCCTTTCCTCTCTCTTTTTTTTCCCCATGGTGAAACAAATTTTTAGTTTTTGTAGTGTTTTCTAATGTTTCTTTTGGGTTTTTGTGTGTTTTTTAATGTTTTTTTTATATGTGTAAATAAGTTTTCTAATGGCGTTCTCCTAGAAAGATTAAAAAGAATCTCATACAATGTATATGTGGGACAGTCAGAGAAATTTTGCAATGAGTGAGAGATCAAAGGATTTAACAACCACACTTATATCTAGGATGATATGTTGGATGATATCCTCTACACATGAATGCCCATTGATAGTGCACTTTTTGAAATGATCATGGGAGAAAGAATCATAAAAACTTCACAAGGAATGAGCTTTCCTTATGAACTTAATCTTGTGATGCAATACTTTATTGCTGAGAGAACTTTGAAAATTATGTTAACATCCAAATCCATGGAATTCGCGTGGATAAATTCATCACACCAATTCCATGAAGGATCATGAATACAACTAATTTGAGAGCTCTTATGCCTAGGAACAATGTGTCTTCCCTTTTTCTAATAGAGGTATTTAAATTCACTCAATGGGTTATGGTTCTTCCCCTTTATCATGTTACATTTTTAAGTGAAGCCCCATGTTTTGGTGTTTTTAACTATTTTTCATCTTGTCTGAAAACGAATACCTGATTTAACTCATCCCAAATCTGACATTTATTTACAGGTATCGAGTATATATTTGTTTTCATTTTGTTCATTGATATATATATATATATATATATATATATATATATATATATATATATATATATATATATATATATATATGAAAAAAGTTAAAAATCTTGGCAAGCTGAGAAAGAATACAACGAAATTCCCATGTCTTTTCCCCAAAGTCAATCAGCGCACTATTAAGCACCTAGCCATTTACTACTCTTATTCAGAACCCATCTTTTCTTCTTACAGTCTACCTTCACAATGTTAGAATGTGTAAGAAAAATATTGGCAGATCCAATGAACATAATAGGCTAGATAGCTCAGAAATTTGTTGTCCTCCCTCTCTCTCTCTCTGCCTTGTACCCCATTGCTATATATGCGAGCTTTGTTTACGGAGATTTGCCATTTGATGAGAGGTAGCCCTCCAGATGCATCTTCCACCTGAGTTTGGGGTAGCAGCATTGTGGCCATTGGTCAAAACACGCTTCGTCCATTGCCCAAAAAATGACCCCTCATTGGTAGGACCAATGTTGTAGCCTACCATTGAGATACTTGGGACAGACACCTAAAAATAGTAGCTTTAATGGTTTACAGAGAGCTGCAATTACTACTCTTAGGTCGGGATTCTAATGGCAATTGACATTGCTAGGATTTACAGATGTTACGCAGATGCCCCGCTTATCTAAGCGGCATCTAGCAATTCTATTGGCGTAGGGAGACTTGAATACATCACGACATATTCTCAGGGGTGAAACATGGAGCGTCATTCAGCCTTGTTACAAATGGCAATCCAAAACTTATCTAGTTCCCAAGATTGAACCATCTACAGAGAAGCTATGTACACATCAGCAGATTGACGACTGATACACATCAGCCGTAGGCACACGTTGTGCCATTTTGACTCATTCTCCACATAATGATGCTGACAGAGCTAGATTAAAGGAGATTCATTGCTTTGCTAAGAATCTATTACAACATAATGATCCAAGTCTTCCACCCCATCTAGTTTCACCCCTTTTTTGGACATCCTATTCGTCTACGAGAAAGCTTGGAATGGCAATGGATGTCTAAAAGCTAGTATGTATCCCCTGGCATTCAAAGACTTGAGTGATCACATCCCATCAATCTTGTGAATGCATATACTCATCATGCTAGGCCACCTACCATCACTGGCTCTCGCTGTCTCAGAAAATTCATCATTTCGTCTAGGTTCAGCCATGTGCTTAGTAGTCATAGAACTTCTTTATACATCTAGTTTAATCATATTCCTCCTCTTGCTGTACTCAAAGCCCATCCACAGAACTCGACAACCTTGAAATTCAAACCAACAGAGAAAGAACTCTTTTAGAAATGGGTGTTCAAGATTTCCAAGCCTATTTGCAAAATGTCAAAACTCTTTTGTGCTTAGAGATCATATTTTACAAGCAGGACCTTGAGCCCTCAAAATTATTCTCTATAAAATCTTCCGAAAAGCATCAAGACCCATTTGATTTTCTATCATCTGAACACATCTATAGCTCTAGGAATAGATTTGTCCACCAAAACAATATTCTTGTGTTCCATGCAAGGTTGAACTACTTAAAGGGGGAATACCATCAATGTCCACTTTGCACACGGCATCATTGGCCAGATATATCTGATATAAAGCATCATTATTTCCAAAGTGCCGTCTAATGAACACGTCAGTCAGAAACATCGACATGACCTCCACAAGCCATCCATCACTTGGAGACTCTAGAACTATGTAAACCCCAAACCATTGTTGGGCAAGAGCTTTTGCGAGCTTGATATGAGTGGTCATAGTTTGATCAATTATTCTCTCATCAACCACAAGATGAGAGTTGATAATGGTCATAGCAGCTCCTACAAAACATGATGTCACCATCAACGCGTTCTTCCTTTCAATCCCATGTTGTCTACACCTTCCTCCCATGATCTTCATTGTTTTCATATACTGCCATGAAGGCATACTTTATATGACAGTCCAACAATGCTTGCTATAACTGGTAGAGGTGCTCCCAATTTGCCTACATTCCGTTCTATCTTCCCATATCTCTCCAGCTAAGACACCTTGCCTCCATATTGGATCATTCTCCTTACCTCATTCAACCTTAGATATGTAGTCATCAAAATTAGCATCTTAGATCTTGACTTGATGATGCTTTCCTTTATAATTCTAGATAGGCCTCGGTCAATGCCATTACTTATTTCTTTGCCACAATCAACCTCTTGAATAGAAACACCATCCTTAGTGACTTTATCTTTAGATTCTACTTTCAGAAGTTCATCCCAAACTTCTTCCTTGTTAAACTTTTGATTATTTGCAAGAAAGTCGAAGTCCTCAAGGAGTTTAGGAGACCGAACAAATCGACTTCCTCAAGCAATATGATCACCATGATTACTCCCCCTCCTCATATGGTTTGTTCTAGGAGCCCTAGCATGCACCTCCATTAGAAGTTTATATGTAACAGATGAGATAGGAAGCACAAGTAGAGGTTGAACTAGAACTGAATGTGTTTTTTTAGGAGGAAGATGTTGTCCAACATTAGAAATCTCTTTGGCAGGATGCACCTCTCTATATTCTTGCTTACAAACCTGGTGACTCTTTCCAGAAGATTTTCATGCAGATTGAGAAGCTAGGAATGATGCTAAAGAATTTGAGACCCCTGATTGACCCTCATGAAAAGGCTTCCTTTAGTGGTATTAGGATTTGCAACATCCTTTTTTGCTTCTGAAAGCCTCGATTGTACATTCTGTAAAGATGTAGAGACTTGAGCATTGGAAACTAGATCTGATGGACTAAGGTCTCTCTGATCTTGACAAGTTGCTTCTGCAGAAGATACCACTGTGCTACCAGTTTGGAAGTATCTAGGGGTTAGTTTTGCCATTGCTTGAGTAGATGCTTGAGAGTTGAAGAGGACTAAACTATTGAAGTAGTTGGCATTGACGATCCTGTGCTGGGATTGGTACATATTATAATCCTGAACACAATTCAAGAAGCCGGTGGTCGTCCTGAGGTCTGTAGAAGCCCTGCCAATAATAGGGCATGCTTACACTAGGCACCTACGGTGGTGATGGTGCACCCCATAAACGTACTCCAGAATTAACTGTATGATAATAGAGGACTCTATCTTTGTTGACAGCAGTAGCACTCTCTCTCTCTCTTGGAAATCTACGGCACATGTAATTTACTCTATTGTCATACCCATAAGCTGCTATAGTTTCTTGGCAAGCTTCAAAATGTGATGCATCAAATTGGGAAAAACTGAGTTTTCTCACTATTTGGCCGACCCCATGATGATTTTCTTTGGTGGTTTGATGATAGGAACAGCCTCAGCCTTAAGGTCCTCCACTAATGTTGCTACAAAGATGTAGGATAGTAGGCCCCTCAATGAGCGAGTGAACTATTCAATGTTCCTAGATGTTCACCTGGCTTAAAATCGAAAGCTCGAGGACCATTTGTTGTTCCTACCCCAAATCTAGAGCCCACTGCAGTAGGATACATATGGACCTTTGCACCATTTGATAGAGCCACATCTGTATGAGCTTGACGGTCCACACTTCCATAACTACCTCCATATGCTCCAACTGAGCTAAGAGTGGAACCACCATAACCACCAACAGTGAACTATATCCCATTCGTGCATTCAAGTTTGAGTCAAACTGCTTAAGCATACCTCCACCATAGCCCCCATAGCCACCACATTATGCATCATAGGGCCCATTAGCATAACCCAACTCCTAGAGCCATATGGTCCACCATACGGACCACCAAACTATTCTAGAGGACCATATCCTTGGTCAAGCTCCTTCGTTGACTTCTTTGATTTGGCTTTCTTGCTTGCCATCTATTTTCCACCCATCTCAAGAGTTCTCCCTCTTGATAGAAGTTCATTTATTGCTTTCTCACTGTCAAACGTGATGAAACCAAAGCCTCTGCTTCTTCTTGTGCCATGCTCCAACATATCATGGTTCTCCGCCACTTTATCAAACTGCGAAAAGAAGTTCTTGAACTCTGCTTCAGTGAACAATGTAGGAAGTCCACCAACAA
>MU261696.1:57500-62500 GCA_020310875.1 Ceratopteris richardii
AGAAAACCTTGGACATTACAGTTCCATTGTATACCAAAGCGCCAACCAAATGCATTTGCACAAGGACTTCATCTCCAATGTCCTTAGGGATGCGATAAAAATGTGGCAAACAAGTTTTTTTCTGATCCATACCATCGATCAACAAACACATATAACGCTCCGGATTTCTGAGTGCCTTACTTCGATGATGAATTGCTTTCTTTCTCTCTAATGCTTGACTCTCACGATGGTTGTTAAGAAGGTTTTTAAAATTATGCTTTTCCTGTGGTGTTGTAGCCCCTTTTGCCATGTTTTTCAAAGTGGCGCAAACTGAACATTCACCCATTCTAACTTTACGAGGAATAGAAACATTGTTAAACTCTTCCTTCCATAATCGAGTAAAGTGACGATACAACACATACTTCTCATTTCTATTTTCCATGTCTTCTCTATATATTTGAAATACCTCTCGACGAGTAAAGTTATCTGACAAGTGCAACCTTCCAGTTGTAGGCATAACTTCACAATGCAAGCTAAAATAGTTCATCATCCAATTCATTGCATGACGTCCAACAGATCCTTTGGTCCCAACATGGAACGTATCCAAAATGAGATCCCCATTCAAAAACCCTTGTTGAACCCTATGTATTCTAAAATTTCCTACACCCATTGCAATTTTAAATGCAGCCCTACAGCATGGCATCCCTTGAGTAAAGAAATATTCAAAACCAACACGCGTTACTGACATGTTATCCTCAATCATTTGCATGCAAGAAACAAGGTATATATCTTGCCTTTCACTATCTAAATGGAGGAATTTTTCTCTTATGTGCTTTAGTTTCTTCATCCCTAAATTATACAAGCATTTCAAACCACAACAATGCTTCACAATATCCAATGCAATCTGTCTATCTGAAGTAAGAAATTTAAATCTTTTTCGACTTACTTCACGAGACCTTCTTTTAAATCGTAGATTGAGCTTGCTTTGCTTTTTCGTTGCTCCACATGCACTTGAATCAGAAGGGAGATCAATGGTTGGATCAGATGGGAGATCAAGAGGTGCATTTGTATGAGCAGCATTGCACTGTGAATTGGATAACTTAAATGACTCAACAGAAAACATGGAATCATCAGCACGTTCTAAATCATAGGGATCATCACTTCTCTGGAAAGGCTCAACTGAGAACAATGAATCAATATGAGCAGAGGAAGCTGATGCCCAAGCATCCACTGAAAAGATTGAGCTCATCTTCACTGAGTTCAGAGAAGACTGAAGATGAATGACCTTTTTAAATAAGTAGAAATCCGAGATCAAGTGAAGATATCACATCAAATGTCACATCAAGAAGATATGAAATCAAAAGCTTATTAAAGTACATTAAATAACATAAAACATCAAATTACATCAAATCACTTAATTACTCAAATATACACTAATAAGGGAACCAAAGATTTGATTCACTTTTGATTCAAATGATCTTTTTCTAACTTCATATGAGTCATTCAGTCTAAGCATTGTGAATGAATCAAAATATATCAAAGTTGTGTTCCAATAGGAATATATAATAAAATTGTTTGGATGAAATTTTACAAGAAGAAATTTTACAACTGGAATATATCCAAGTTGAGTTCCAACTGGAATATGCTATGCCATTGAACACTATACAAGAAGAAATTTTACATTTGGTTAAGATTTCAAGGATTAGGTTTTATTGTGGTCTTGGCTAGATATCAAAGAGGTAGATGAAAGTATATTGAAAAAGAATTATGTGTAAAAGAGGCACACAGAAAGTATATTCATACATTGATTTTCCATTTCAACAATGTGTTACAAGATAAATGTGAATATGAACTAAAGTGTGGAGGATAACACTATAAAGATGTCATTAATCTCACAACTTAGACCTAATTTTCTCCCAAGCAACAGAATCTAAGAAGAAACATCTACATGAGATTAGAAATCCTCATGTACATACCATACTGTTGCCATTGAAGTTTAATTTCCATGCAAATGTATATAAATAGTTGCAAGGTTCTGTACTAGAATGTTTATTCAAAGTGATTTTCCATTTCAAGAGTGAGTTACAAGATAAATGTGAATATGAACTAAAGTGTGGAGGGTAATACTATGAAGATGTCATTAGTCTCTCACATTTAACACAACTTTGACTTGATTTTCTCCCAAGAAAGAGATTCTTAGAAACAAATCTCTACATGAGTTGAGACATCCTCATGGACATACCATACTCTTGCCATTGAAATGTAATTTCTATGCAAATGTATATAAATAGTTGTAAGGGTCTATGAATATTTCATTAAAGTGGTTTGAAACAGCCTATTTGTGTGGGTGCTATTCCCTGGTTAGATAAGTTGACAGATTTAGTTAGCAAGTGGACTCATTCAGTTAGATCCAGTTAGTTTCTGGTTCAAGTTACCCAATTGCCTATAAATACCAGAGGAGGAGATCATTCTCATTTTCAAAATCCACGAGCAAGAGAGAGCAGCAGAGCACAGACAGCCATGGAGCACAGAGGTCAGCATACCAGCAAGCCAAGCCTGATGGAGAAGAAGAATGTTGGCAAAAGTACCAAGAGGTAGACAAAATCATAACTAAAAAAAAGATTCCAAAAAGATTCCCTCTGTATGTCTGTGTAAATTTCTCATTTCTAGGTCTCTATTTTTCTTGCCTATCTAAAATATGGATCCAAAGCATGTACAGGTCGATGCCTGGCATCGACTTTAAGGTGTAAGTCGATGCCAGGCATCGACTTAGGATTGCAAGTCGATGCCAGGCATCGACTTGCAGCCCCAAGTCGATGCCTGGCATCGACTTGCTCCTGCAAGTCGATGCCTGGCATCGACTTGTGGGTGCAAGTCGATGCCTGGCATCGAATTGCAGCCCCAAGTCGATGCCAGGCATCGACTTGGTCCCAAAAAACGATGCCAAGCATCGACTTGCCAGCATCATCATGCACTGAAAAGTCGATGCCAGGCATCGACTTTTGGGTGCAAAATCGATGCTTGGCATCGGCTTTTGGGCCCAAATCGATGCTTGGCATCGACTTTTGTGCCCAAGTCGATGCCAGGCATCGACTTTGTGTGCAAGTCGATGCCAGGCATCGACTTTAGGGTAAAAGTCGATGCCAGGCATCGACTTGGCCCAAAAGTCGATGCCAGGCATCGACTTGGGCCCTCAAGTCGATGCTTGGCATCGACTTGCACACAAAGTCGATGCCTGGCATCGACATGCACTTAAACATCGATGCCTGGCATCGACCTGAAGCTGAAAATCCATGCCTTGCATGGACATGGGCTGATATTTCTTATTGCTTGATATTTCCAATTGCTTTCAGGGATGCGGAGTACAAGGATGAAAGGCCCATTAAGAAGCTCAGAGTCACCATGGGCTCTGCTGACCAGCAACGTGACAAAGGCAGTGGTCACCAAGCAAAGGCAAAGAAAATTATTGCACCATTATCCTCTGAGAAGGCCAGCAACCCACTAGGAATATCCTCAGGTGGACAGAGTAGCATTAAAATTCCTGTGGAGGATCCAAGTATGAAGGAAAGGTCGAGGGAGACAGAGGTCATGAAGACAGATCGTCCACTTCGGGACATGACAAATCTCGAATGGTGCCTTCAGTACGTGGAAGAGAAGAATGCAGTCCTCCTTGTGTTCGCAGGGGCCTATGGCAGAGGAAAGATCACGACAACACAAGGTTTTCAGTATGGCCTTGTTTACAAATTGGATTATGAAGATGAAGATTTTGACAACCTGCTTTTCTTGGTGGAGACATCCAAGGGATTAAGAAATGTCATATGCAAGATGGAATTCTTGTGCCCAGAGTGCTGTGTTCCAGAGGAGCTAGCTCAGATGTGCAGAGACTCAGTGAATTTCATCAAGGACCTGATGCCATGGATACAGGGCAATATCATGCCAACACAGCACAAGAAGACGACCCCTGTAAAGGCAAGGGGTAAGCAGAGTGTGCAGAAAAAGCCCCAAAAGAAAAAGAAGATAATTGCAGAAGAGGACTTTTCTGACTCAAGCTCTAGCTCTGGGGACATTATTGTTGCACCTGGTGGAGAGCTTGCATCTGGTGTGCTTGGCACTGAGCAGAATAAGATGAGGGAGGACATAGCTAGAAGAAAAATTGTGAAGAAGGGGCAGTTGTTCCACCTGCCTATTAATATTATCCACAGGCCACCAGTGGATCCAGTCACAGGGAGGAGGCCCCTTGAGATCAGGGAGCCACATAATTTGCATGTCCAAAATCTTAAGAAGAAAATGAAAATTAATCCTCATGCTACTGTTGTGCCATTCCTTGTAATGGTGGATCCGCATGAGTGCAGCTGTGTGGAGGATTTCAATGAGAGTTTGTTTGAGGAGTACACTTATTATGTGATTGGAGGTTCACACTCTGCAGAGGCTCGTAGACAGTTAGTGAAGGAGCACCCTACTACATTTTTCTTTAGGTATGCAGAGTGTAAGATATATGCTGGTCTTACAACTGAGGAAGCCAAGCTTCTTGCTTGGGATCACAACAACGATAATGACTACAGGCAGAAAATGTCCTCCATAGAGAGAATTCGGTTCTTCCACCATGAATACGAAGATTGTCTTGTGAAGGAAGCTGGGAGAATACATCCCAATCTACGAAAGCAATGCCTTATTGAGGTTGGAATTGCGTTGGATGAGAATAGAAAATCAGTTGCTTTGAGGAAATATGACCCATGGTTTCAACTGGCATTCAGATCAGGTGAGATCTGGGATCTTCAGGATAGAATCTTCACAATGTGGGAGCATAAGGAAGTCAAGGGCCAGAAGCAACGAAAGTCGAGGCCAGACCCACAAATTGATCTGAGGGGAAAGGGAAGGAAAGTTGACCTTTCAATTGAGGAGGCTCCTGAGGACATGAAGCTGACCCCATGGAGGGCCCTTCAAGGAATCAAGGATGATACATTGATCATATCAACCTTGTCAAGGGTAATCTCGAAGGAGTTGAGCCTCGAGGAGATGGT
>MU261696.1:67500-75000 GCA_020310875.1 Ceratopteris richardii
AATGCACATCATGACAACAAGAGAGCTAGATTCTCGCTACAAACTTGCATTATCTCATTACTTTTAGAAAAGCCCCCTAAAATGAGAGGTAGTGACCTCTTTATATAAGAAATGGGAAAAAATGCATGCTATGTGGGATTTCTAGACTGAAAGGCGAATGAATCCCACTTATTCTCTAGTGTGGCACTCACACACACGTATACAAGAGTGCTTTATTTTAACTAAATGAAAGGTAGAAAAAGGTACAACTCATGATGAAAAAAAAGTGGATCAAAGAAATATAACTTGTGTCTTCAACACTCCCCCCTCCTCGAATTTGTCATCCTCGACAAAGCTTTTGCAAGTATGGAGCTTTCTGTGGAAGAGCGTTTAGGAGTTTCTTTTGATTGCATGATCCTTTCGCCATTGGAGTGCTTGGCTTTGTTGATTTTCTTCATCTTGACTTTTGCATGTTTGTTTGGAGTTGATTGTCTTTTAACTTGTGTCTTTTGCCTCATGTAGGTGGGAAGAATATGCTAGAATGCTTTTTAGTTCTCTTCTTTTCATTTCTTTTGTGTAATGGATGGATGATGTATGAGAATGAAATGACAAAATGTAGATGATAGATACAAATAGATGAAATTGATTCATCTCTTCTTAGTCCATGTGCATGAGTGGGGACTAAGGGTGCATGGGTGGAAGACAAAAAAGTGCCTATGTAGGGTCTTGTAATATGACCCTATCTTATGCATACTCTAAGAAATGCATACAACAAACAATGGTGCAAAAAAGGATGGATCTTGAGCAAAGTCCTCAAGGGTGAAGCAATGATGAGTTTTTCTCCAAATGTCCAACTCCAAGAACCTTTTCTTTTCCACCAACCAGTTGAAATGGATTATACCTTTGTCCACCAACCTGAAAAATGAAAAATGAAAAGCAATTTTTTGCCATGTATGTACATGTGCCCTCTTTGTGCTTGGGTCAAATTTAGTGTGCCTAATGCTTGGCCTTTGGATGAGGCCCTATTCACGTGCATACTTGGTGTGCATCTTGAATATATGTTGTGCATTGGGCAAGGTTGGGTTTGAGACCCATGGATGTTGCACGAAGAGGTTTTAGGCCACCAACATGTCTTTGCTTTGCTTGTCTTTGCCTTGAAGTTTCTCTTAGGATTTTTTTGGATTTTGGGCTTGATTACTTTGGATCCTTTGGTTGGAAGTGGCCTTTCTTGAAGATAAGGCATGGCAGGTCAAGACCGTGGATTATGGATTTGTTTGTGAGTGGATTGATTTTGTACAAGGGATTTCTTTGGTACCCATATCATGGTGCAATTTGGTTGGGCTCTAAGTAATTGCTTGGCCACCCAAATTCGCTTGACATTACAAGGGAAATGTGATTTATTCTTCTTGACATAAGGGTCTTTTGGACCTTTTATGTGAGTCATTATGAACAACTCATCTTTACAAGGGGAATTCAACAAAGGTTGATCTTCTATATATAAAACATGGTCATGCACTAGATCATTGGGTTGTGTGATTTGAGATTGATTGAGATATTCATCCATACATTTATCCTTATTACACATAGAATCTCTAGATGTATATATAGATGATGGAGTGTCATGATTGACCATAGATTCAATATCATTTTCCACATCATTGATACAAAGTATTTGTTGATCTCCTTCTTGATGATCCAAGTGTAGAGTGTCCCTCCTCATGGTTTCATGAGGGGAATCCAAGTTTAGAGGAAGAGACGGCCCTTCCACATCCCCCAAGCACTTGGAGTCCACCATTTCTCCAATCTCCAAGGTTTCCAGCGACTTACTCAAAGAAGGATTATATAAGAAAGCATGAGTGGAAAGATAGTTTCGTGGATTAAAAGCACAATATTCTTTGAATATATGGTTATGTTCACAATCCTTTCAATGAGGGTAATCATTAGGATTTTCACTAAACACATATGTACTCGTGGACATAATAGATGGACAAGGCACTTCAAATTCTTGTTGATTTTGTTTAACAAACCTCTGAGTGCCCATGACCAAATCTTCATCTACACCTTCCATGATAAAAAACATTTCCAAAACTTGCATATCATCCACCACAATAGGCAACACAACTTGACCCATGCAATCATAATTTTCACCATTTATAACGATAGAAGAATGAGTTGTTGGTTAAATGTTCTCAAACATAATAGTCACTAGATCAATATGAATCAAATTCCACTCACAATTAGGATTGATAAAAACACTGATCCTTCTATGGTCATATCCTATTCTTATATCCACAAAAATATTGTTATATTCTCTTGTTGCAAGTAAGGAGCCTACCCCCTTAGATATTTCACACATTTCCTCAAATCCTTCCAATTTTTCTCTAGATGTTTCACCCTTATGTAAGTGTATTTCATGCCTTTCATGTTCATCTCCCTTCTCTTTTTCAGTCTTATCCCCCTTTCGTCTCTCTTTTTTTTCCCCATGGTGAAACAAATTTTTTGTTTTTGTAGTGTTTTCTAATGTTTGTTTTGGGTTTTTGTGTGTTTTTTAATGTTTTTTTTATATGTGTAAATAAGTTTTCTAATGGCGTTCTCCTATAAAGATTAAAAAGAATCTCATACAATGTATATGTGGGACAGTCAAAGAAATTTTGCAATGAGTGAGAGATCAAAGGATTTAACACACTTATATCTGGGATGATATGTTGGATGATATCCTCTACACATGAATGCCCATTGATAGTGCACTTTCTAAAATGATCATGGAGGGAAGAATCATGAAAACTTCACAAGGAATGAGCTTTCCTTATGACCTTAATCTTGTGATGCGATACTTTATTGCTGAGAGAACTTTGAAAACTATGTTAACATCCAAACCCATGGAATTCGTGTGGATAAATTCATCACACCAAGTCCATGAAGGATCATGAATACAACTAATTTGAGAGCTCTTATGCCTAGGAACAATGTGTCTTCCCTTTTTCTAATAGAGGTATTTAAATTCACTCAATGGGTTATGGTTCTTCCCCTTTATCATCTTACATTTTTAAGTGAAGCCCCATGTTTTGGTGTTTTTAAATATTTTTCATCTTGTCTGAAAACGAATACTTGATTTAACTCATCCCAAATCTGGCATTTATTTACAGGTATCGAATATATATTTGTTTTCATTTTGTTCATTGATATATATATATATATATATATATATATATATATATGAAAACAGTTAAAAATCTTGGCAAGCTGAGAAAGAATACAGCGGAATTCCCATGTCTTTTCCCCAAAGTCAGCCAACACACTCTTAAGCACCTAGCCATTTACTACTCTTATTCAGAACCCATCTTTTCTTCTGACAGTCTGCCTTCACAATGTTAGAATGTGTAAGAAAAATATTGGCAGATCCAATGAACATAATAGGCTAGATAGCTCAAAAATTTGTTGTCCTCCCTCTCTCTCTCTCTCTGCCTTGTACCCCATTGCTATATATGCGAGCTTTCTTTACGGAGATTTGCCATTTGATCAGAGGTAGCCCTCCAGATGCATCTTCCACCTGAGTTTGGGGTAGCAGCATTGTGGCCATTGGTCAAAACATGCTTCGTCCATTGCCCAAAAAAAGACCCCTCATTGGTAGGACCAATGTTGTAGCCTACCATTGAGATACTTGGGAGAAACACCTAAAAATAGTAGCTTTAATGGTTTACAAAGAGCTGCAATTACTAATCTTAGGTCGGGATTCTAATGGCAATTGACACTGCTAGGATTTATAGATGTTACACAGATGCCCCGCTTATCTAAGCGGCATCTAGCAATTCTATTGGTGTAGGGAGACTTGAATTCATCACGACATATTCTCAGGGGTGAAACATGGAGCATCATTCAGCCTCGTTACAAATGGCAATCCAAAACTTATCTAGTTCCCAAGATTGAACCATCTACAGAGAAGCTATGTACACATCAGCAGATTGACGACTGATACACATCAGCGGTAGGCACACACTGTGCCATTTTGACTCATTCTCCACATAATGATGCTGACAGAGCTAGAGTAAAGGAGATTCATTGCTTTGCTAAGAATCTACTATAACATAATGATCCAAGTCTTCCACCCCGTCTGATTTCACCCCTTTTTTGGATGTCCTATTCGTCTACGAGAAAGCTTGGAATGGCAATGGATGTCTAAAAGCTAGTATGTATCCCCTGACATTCGAAGACTTGAGTGCTCACATCCCATCAATCTTGTGAATGCATATACTCATCATGCTAGGCCACCTACCATCACTGGCTCTCGCTCGCTCAGAAAATTCATCATTTCGTCTAGATTCAGCCATGTGCTTAGCAGTCGTAGAACTTCTTTATACATCTAGTTTAATCATATTCCTCCTCTTGTTGTACTCAAAGCCCATCTGCAGAACTGGACAACCTTGAAATTCAAACCAACATAGAAAGAACTCTTTTAGAAATGGGCGTTCAAGATTTCCAAGCCTATTTGCAAAATGTCAAATCTCTTTTGTGCTTAGAGATCATATTTTACAAGCAGGACCCTGAGCCCTCAAAATTATTTTCTGTAAAATCTTCTGGAAAGCATCAAGACCCATTTGCTTTTCTATCATCTGAACACATCTATAGCTCTAGGAATAGATTTGTCCACCAAAACAATATCCTTGTGTTCCATGCAAGGTTGAACTACTTAAAGGGGGAATACCATCAGTGTCCACTTTGCACACGGCATCATTGGCCAGATATCTCTGATATAAAGCTTCATTATTTCCAAAGTGCCGTCTAATGAACACGTCAGTCAGAAACATCGACATGACCTCCACAAGCCATCCATCACTTGGAGACTCTAGAACTATGTAAACCCCAAACCATTGTTGGGCAAGAGCTTTTGCGAGCTTGATATGAGTGGTCATAGTTTGATCAATTATTCTCTCATCAACCACAAGATGAGAGTTGATAATGGTCATAGCAGCTCCTACAAAACATGATGTCACCATCAATGCGTTCTTCCTTCCAATCCCATGTTGTCTACACCTTCCTCCCATGATCTTCATTGTTTTCATATCCGTCCATGAAGGCATACTTTATATGACAGTCCAACAATGCTTGCTATAACTAGTAGAGGTGCTCCCAATTTGCCTACATTCCATTCTATCTTCCCATATCTCTCCAGTTAAGACACCTTGCCTCCATATTGGATCATTCTCCTTACCTCATTCAACCTTAGATATGTAGTCATCAAAATCCGCATCTTAGATCTTGACTTGATGATGCTTTCCTTTATAATTCCAAATAGGCCTCGGTCAATGCCATTACTTATGTCTTTGCCACAATCAACCTCTTGAATGGAAACACCATCCTGAGTGACTTTATCTTTAGATTCTACTTTTAGAAGTTCATCCCAAACTTCTTCCTTGTTAAACTTTTTATTCTTTGCAAGAAAGTCGAAGTCCTCAAGGAGTTTAGGAGACCAAACAAATGGACTTCCTCAAGCAATATGACCACCATGATTACTCCCCCTCCTCATATGGTTTGTTCTAGGAGCCCTAGCATGCACCTCCATTAGAAGTTTATATGGAACAGATGAGATAGGAAGCACAAGTAGAGGTTGAACTGGAGCTGAATGTGTTTTATTAGCAGGAAGATGTTGTCCAACATTAGAAATCTCTTTGGCAAGATGCACCTCTCTATATACTTGCTTACAAACTTGGTGACTCTTTCCAAAAGCTTTTCATGCAGATTGAGAAGCTAGGAATGATGCTAAAGAATTTGAGACCCCTGATTGACCCTCATGAAAAGGCTTCCTTTAGTGGTATTAGGATTTGCAACATCCTTTTTTGCTTCTGAAAGCCTCGATTCTACATTCTGTAAAGATGTAGAGACTTGAGCATTGGAAACTAGATCTGATGGACTAAGGTCTTTCTAATCTTGACCAGTTGCTTCTGCAGAAGATACCACTATGCTACCAGTTCGGAAGTATCTAGGTGTTGGTTTTTCCATTGCTTGAGTAGATGCCTGAGAGCTGAAGAGGACTAAACTCTTGAAGTAGTTGGCATTGACGATCCTGTGCTGGGATTGGTACAGAATATAATCCTAAAGACAATTCAAGAACCCGGTGGTCGTCCTAAGGTCTGTAGAGGCCCTGCCAATAATAGGGCATGCTTACACTAGGCACCTACGGTGGTGATGGTGCACCCCATAAACGTACTCCAGAATTAACTGTATGATAATAGAGGACTCTATCTTTGTTGACAGCAGTAGCACTCTCTCTCTCTCTTGGAAATCTACGGCACATGTAATTTACTCTATTGTCATACCCATAAGCTGCTATAGTTTCTTGGCAAGCTTCAAAATGTGATGCATCCAATTGGGAAAAACTGAGTTTTCTCACTATTTGGCCGACCCCATGATGATTTGCTTTGGTGGTTTGATGATAGGAACAACCTCAGCCTTAAGGTCCTCCACTATTGTTGCTGCAAAGATGTAGGATAGTAGGCCCCTCAATTAGGGAGGGAATTATTCCATGTTCCTAGATGTTCACCTAGCTTAAAATCAAAAGCTCGAGGACCATCTGTTGTTCTTGCCCCAAATCTAAAGCCCACTGCAGTAGGATGCATATGGACCTTTGCACCATTTGATAGAGCCACATCTGTATGAGCTTGACGGTCCACACTTCCATAACAACCTCCATATGCTCCAACTGAGCTAAGAGTGGAACCACCATAACCACCAACAATGAACTATATCCCATTCGTGCATTCAAGTTTTGAGTCAAACTGCCTAAGCATACCTCCACCATAGCCCCCATAGCCACCACATTATGCATCATAGGGCCCATTAGCATAACCCAACTCCTAGAGCTATATGGTCCACCATACGGACCACCAAACTATTCTAGAGGACCATATCCTTGGTCAAGCTCCTTCGTTGACTTCTTTGATTTGGCGTTCTTGCTTGCCATCTATTTTCCACCCATCTCAAGAGTTCTCCCTCTTGATAGAAGTTCATTTATCACTTCCTCACTGTCAAGCATGATGAAACCAAAGCCTCTGCTTCTTCTTGTGCCATGCTCCAACATATCATGGTTCTCCGCCACTTTATCAAACTATGAAAAGAAGTTCTTGAACTCTACTTCAGTGAAAAATGTAGGAAGTCCACCAACAAATATCTTCTTGGTGTGTAGCCCTTTGACCATGCTTTCACGAGGTATGGACCTCTTGATCTTAACCGTTCTCCCGTTAGTAAGGCACATATCTTTGATCACCTTGTCAATAACATATGGATCTGCATAGGTCACAAACCCAAAATGATTGTGTGCCCAATTAGAATCCAGAACCTCATAATATTTCTTGAAATCTTTTGTAAGTTTTTCTGTTGATGTTTCCCATGAAAGCCATTTTATAAAAAAAATTCCAACATTTGAGGATTTATTACCCTGTCATTTTCGGACCCTTATCTCTCCCCTTATCCATCCCTCTATGGCTCAGCTCCATCATCTTCTCCATCTTCCTGATGGCTTGCCCC
>MU261697.1:22500-55000 GCA_020310875.1 Ceratopteris richardii
CGAATCCTTTTGGTAGGTGATTACAAAAGATTCCAAGTCAATTTGACTTTTACAAGAAGATAAAGTGGTAATTAACCACTAGCAATGGTTCCTATGCTTCTTCACATATGTAGAGTCTTCAAGATATGTTTCAAGCCCAATGTGTAGGCTTGTGATTTACACCAACAGCTCCCCCTCAAGCCAAACATTTTTTCTTGGTCTTCATCTTCAATCTTCAAGTATATCCTGTAATCCAATCATGGCTTTGAATCTGCAAAGTTTGGTTCCATCCAAAGCTTTAGTCAACAAATCTGCACATTGCATGTTGGTGGATACATAGGTCAGTTGAATATTCTTGCTTATCAACTTCTCTCTCACATAATGGTAATGGACCTCTATATGTTTAGTCCTAGCATGATAGATAGAATTAGCTGCAAGGTGAAGAAAACTTGTATTATCTCCAAAGATTATTGGAGACCTAGTAAATAAACCCGATTCTGTATACAAAAGTTTAATCCAAATTGCTTCTTGTGTGGCATTAGCCAACCCTCTATACTTTGCTTCTGTAGAAGACAATGCAACAGTTGGTTTCTTCTTTGTAGACCAAGATATTGGCTTATCACCTGCAAAAGAAATATATCTAGAAGTGCTCCTCCTATCATCCTTGCATCCTGCCCAATCTGCATCTGAATAAATTTTGACATCAATATCTGAAGTGTAAGGGAAATACAAACCATGGTTCTGTGTACCCTTGAGATACTCCAAGATTCTCTTGGCAGCCTTTAAGTGAGGTATCCTTGGCTTGTGCATAAATTGACTTAGCACACTAACTCCATATGCAATATTTATCCTTGTTAAGGTAGCATAGTTCAAGCTACCCACCATACTTTGATAACCTGTAATGTCATTGACTTCATCACCTTCATGGGCACTTAGTTTTAGGTTTATCTCCATTGGAGTGCTTGCTACTTTGGCATCCTGCAAATGAAACTTCTTTAACATGTCCTGTATATATATTTTTTGAGTAATATATATCCCTGAATTAGTATAGACTAACTCAAGCCCAAGAAAATACTTCAATAGACCAAGATCATTGATCTTGAACTCCTTCATCATTTGACTCTTGATATATCTCATTCCATTGACATCATTACCTGTAATGATGATGTCATCAACATAAACACAAAGGTATATTACCTCTGAATTACTTCTTTTGATGAATAGAGAAGTATCTGCCTTGCTCATGACAAAACCTTGGTCTTGGAGGTATGCAGTTAACCTGTAATTCCATGCCCTAGGTGCCTGCTTCAATCCATATAAAGCCTTTTTTAATTTGCAAACATATGTTACCTTCTTAGGGTCCTCATAGCCATGAGGTTATGACATATATACCTCCTCTGAAATCCATCCATTCAAGAAAGCATTCTTGACATCCAATTGGTACATATTCCAATTTTTTGATGCAGCCACACTTACCAACACTCTGATTGTTGGCATCTTGGCCATAGGAGAAAATGTCTCTTCATAGTCAATGCCTTGAGTTTGTGCAAAACCCTTGGCTACCAATTTTGCTTTGTACCTATTAATTGTGCCATCAGAATTTCTTTTAAGCTTATAGATCCATCATGATCCTATTACCTTCATGGAGTCCTTCTTAGGTACTAACTCCCATGTGTCACTCTCCTTGAGTGCTTCAATCTCCTCATCCATAGCTTCTTTCCATTCTGATTTGGTTATGGCTCCTTCATATGATCCTGGTTCTTCATTTGACAAATATTTGGCAAGATAAACAGAATGTTTAGTAACAAGAGATGTATCATACCCATATCTGATAGGTTTTTTGCTTTTTCTTTGTGATCTTCTGATTGATTGAGTTGAAGATTCAGGTATGTCTTCAAGCTTCTTCATCTTCATTTTTCCCTTTGACTTCCATGCCTTGAACTCTTCAAGGTTGATAGTATCTTAATCATCTGAACTTGAGGCTTCATTCTGAGTAGGTTCCTCCTTTGCAAGTTTTGGAAACTCCTCTTCCAAATCATAGGGTAATTTAACCTTCCTGCATTCATTCTCATACCAAGAATCATTTTCATCAAAGACAACATCTCTGCTTACCATGAATCCCTTATTGGTAGGGTTATAAAACCTATAACCTTTTTTATTTAGATCATAGCCAATAAAGATGCACTTTTCAGCCTTTGGGTCTAGCTTACCTCTTATCTGAGAAGGAATGTGCACATATGCTACACATCCAAATACCTGCAATGGTCTAGTGAGGGTCTCTTACCATGCCATGCTTCATAGGGTGTCATGCCATCAAGAGACTTAGATGGTAACCTGTTTATGAGGTAAGTGGCAGTAGAAACACTCTCTACCCATAGATAGTTAGGTAACCTTTTCTTATTCAACATAGATCTAGCTGTCTCAACAATTAACCTATTTCTTCTCTCAGCTACCCCATTCTGTTCAGGAGAATACCTTGTGGTTATTTTTTCTCTTTTGATGCCTCTATCTTGCAAGACATAGAGATCTTCTGGTGCTCAAACTTCTTGGGGATGCTCCTCTTGTCCCTGGGAACTTTCTAGATCCTTCTCCTCAGTACTTGTGTCCCATGTCCTTTGATGCTTCATTTCACTCCTAATGGATAAAGAGTCGTGGATTTATGATTATCCAAGAAATGGCCCATATTTTGAATATCAAAATTATGAAAATAATTCTCTAAGCTTGCTCCTTCTTTGTCAACACTCCCCCTCAAGCTTAGGTAGGAAGTGTCTATGTCCATCAAGCTCATCATGTTCTTGAACTTGCTTAGCTTTGATGCATCCAATCCTTTGGTGAATAGATCAGCAACCTGCTCCTTTGTGGTCAAAAAACGAACATCCACTTCATTAGTAGAAACTTTTTCCCTTACATAATGGTAATGTAATTCAATGTGCTAACTCCGATGATTGTTCCAACTTGCACATCCAAGTCAATTAGAAGCTTTTTAAGCCACATAGCTTCACATGTAGCTAGCACTAATGCTCTATACTCAGCCTCGGTTGAAGACAATGCCACCGTAGGTTGCTTCTTTGACATCCATGAGATAGTCTTTGTTCCAAGCATGAATACATACCCCAATGTGGATCTTCTATCATCAATAGAACCAGCCCAATCAGCATCAATCCATCATCTAAGTGTTAGCTCTTCTCCATACCTATAAAACAATCCATTATCGATTGTATACTTCACATATCTAAGCACTCTCTTGGCTGCATTTAAGTGCTCTTGAGTGGCAACATGCATAAACTGAGCAAGTACTCCTACCATCCAACATACTTATCTTTGTATTTGCATCAATAGGTTGAGCGAGTACCTTACATTCAGCCATACCATACTTGTAGAGTACATCCAATAGGTATTTCCTTTGCAAAAGGTATATGCCATCCATTGCATAAACGATTTCAATACTTAAAAAGTACTTTAGCTCACCTAAATCTGATACCATGAACTCCTTTCCAAGCCTCCACTTGATGTCTTTAATTCCTTCATGATCACTACCTATTATGATAAGATCATCCACATATATACATATAAATACCACCTTACTCCCTTCTTTCTTCATGTAGAGTGAGGGATCTGATTTTCTTTGTGTGTACCCACACTTCTCAAAATAATCCACAAGCCTTTGATTCCAGGCCCTTGGTGCTTGCTTAAGACCATACAAGGCCTTCGACTTGCAAAAAAAATTAGGATGATCCACATCTTCATATCAAATGGGTTGTGCCATGTATACCTCTTCTTTTAGCTCATCATTCAAGAATGCATTTTTTATATCAAGCTGATATATAGGCCATCTTCTACCTAACATACAACTATTGAGGTCCTTATTGTTGTTTTGTTAGCCATTGGGCTGAAGGTCTCTTCATAATCCACACCAAAAGTTTTTGTGAACCCCTTAGCTGCCAACCTAGATTTGTGTCTAGCTAGTGAACCATCGGCATTCCTTTTTGTCTTATACACCCACTTGTTTTGAACCACTTTCATACCTGGTGTTTTAGGCACTGATTCCCAAGTCTCATTTTCGTTGAGTGCTTTCATCTCTTCATCCATAGCTCTCTTCCATTCCTCCTTTGTTGATGCCTCCTCGTACATTTAAGAATCATTATCTCCAACAACTCGCATCATATAGGCATAGTGCTTGGCAATGAAAGAGTCATAACTTAACCTTTGTATTGGCTTCTTGAGCATTGAGCATCTCCTTTCATTTCCTTTAGGGAATCGCTTCCTCAACCTTGATAGCTTTACTTGTGGTGTAACCACCTCTTCATAGTCTTCTTCATCTTGTGACTCACTATCACCTTTATGATCATCATGAGAGTCACTAAGAGACTTATACCTGGATGTTGGTGATTTTGATAGAATTCTTCTTTCTCCCATGTGTCCTTGGGTAGTTGATCTTGATGTTGAAGCCTCAGGCCCACTCATTTGAGTTGATTCAACCTGCATATCACCTTTACCACAAATTGATACATCATCCAATTCATCATCTATTACCTTTTCTTTTCCCTTGTCTACATACCAAGGTTTCAATTCATTAAATACCACATCTCTTGATACATACAACTTCTTGGTGTAAGGGTTATAGCATTTGTACCCCTTTTGCTTAGTAGAATATCCAATGAAAACACATTTTTCAGATTTTGCATCAAGTTTAGATCTTACATCTTGTGGAATGTGCACATAGCAAGTATGTCCAAAAACCTTGAGATGTTCCACACTTGGTTTCTTACCATAGTAGGAATCATTTGGAGTCAACTCATGCACACAACTTGTAGGTACCCTATTCAAGTATAAACAGGCATGTGTGCTTCATTAATCATACACCTTGCAATTTCAGCAATGTGCCTATTTTTCTTTCAGCCACCCCATTTTGTTGGAGGGTATACATGCATGTAAATTGCCTTTTAATACCATTCTCATACAAATAAGAGCTGAATTCTTTGGAGGAGTATTATCCCCCTCCATCAGACCTTAGGGCTTTGATATATTTACCTCTCTCCTTCTCAACTTCTTGCTTGAACCTCTTGAACATAGAGAACACATCTGATTTTCCTTTAATGATGTATATCCAAACTTTTCTAGAATAATCATCAATAAATGTAAGAAAATACCTTGATCCTCCCAAGGATGACTCTTTGAAAGGTCCCCATACATCAGTATGGATGAGATCCAAGAGATTTGCAGCCCTATGTGTGCTCCTTTGGAATGGTTGTCTTGCTTGCTTCCCTAGTTGACAAGCATCACAAAATTCATGAAGCTCTTTGTTCTCAAACATGGGCATCCCTCTTACAAGCTCTTCCTTGCTCATATTCCTTAGCTTAGGAATGTTGACATGCCCTATTCTCTTGTACCAAAGGTCAAGTTCAACAATCCTTTGATTACCAATCATAACAAAGCATACCTTGTTTGCATTTGGAGACACATCCAAGGTGAACATTCTTCCTTCCTTTCTTCCTTGCAAGCTTGTTTCCATCTTTAGGATTCCTTATAAACCATCCTTTGTCATTGATTGTGACCCACAAACCTTTCTCTACCATTTGCCCTACTGAAATAAGGTTCTTAGTAATAGATGGAACATGCAATACCTTCTCAAGAACCTTGGCTGATTTGTCACATCCAATTCTCACATCTCCAATGTGCTCTATTATCCCATTTAGGAATTGATTCAACCCTAAAGAGATAAGCGTCTCGTAAATCATCATTAGCTCCCTCAGTGTTGTCACCTATCTCCACACACCCTTTGGACTTTGGAATCTGCAAATTGGTGAATATATCACCCTCACAAGACATATAATTGCTGCACCCTGAGTCTATATACCATTTGGTATCATGATTAGCATCTTTTGAATAACCATGTCTCATAGCAAGCAATTGGTCATTACCCGTTTCCTTGTTTGAAGCATTTGCATAGTTCCTGATGGAGAATGTTAATCTCCAAAAGAACAACTTATTCTTGTGATTAGAGCACCTCTATACCAAGAATAAGTCAAAACTTTCCACACATTTAGAGGATCAACTTCTAATTATCAAAAGATGAACAAATCTGTGAAGAAGGTGATACACAGAAAAGTCTGCTGCAGAATTTCTTCACATTGACTTATCAAATGTGTAAAGTTTTTGATGAAACTTTGTACGAATCATCTTCTAGAGTTTGCGCATCTCCTCCAAGTTGAATTACTCCAAAAGGTTAAGTGTAGCTTGAGAAATCAACTTCTCAAGTTACCTATGTCAGAAACTGTACTTCTGAGAAGTCGATTCAGACACCCCTAACTTCTTAACTTTGATTCTCACAGTATCTAACCCGTTTTGCCAAATGCTTTTAGCCACGAGTAGATCACCTTCCAACTTAAAGATTAAGTGCTTGCTTGCACAAAACTTTAAACTATGGAGTGAGAACTGACCAAAAGATTAAACACGAAATTTGCGCCTGTTTCAGAGAACTGTAGACATTCAATACATATGAATGTTCCTGTTCACAATTCTCCTAGCCTGTTTGCAATTGGACTCTGAAATTCAGGTCACAGGCTCATTAACTACCAACTTAGATATCCTCAAAAGGATTTTGCTAATGATCAAACACAGAAGGAGCAGACACGAAAAGATCGGGCGCAACATTTCTTCATTAACTCAGAAAATTACAACTGAGTGATGAGAGCAAACACAAAACTCACTTTCCACTATCTCATTGCTTCTATCTCTCTAATTCTTGACTTGTAACTATTGTCACATATGCTCTCATACATGCCCCGACTTTTCTCAAGGTATTTATAGATAATTTGTACATAATTCTTACTGAACAAAAGTTCTAAGTCATCTATGACTATGCTAATGTACATATGTGTACAAAACAACATTCTGACTTCTTCTTCATTTTGCAAATGTCTTCCATTGCTTCATTCTGACCATAAGCATTCTCCAAGATCTGTATAATCACCAATTTGTGATTGGTTTGCTCCAACAGCTCCCCCTCAATCACTAATTGTGATTATCCCATTCTTCTTCACTCCTGCCATCTCTTTGAATCTCTGTAGCTTAGGTCCATCCAAGCTCTTTGTCATCATATCTGCCACTTGTTCTTTTGTTGAAGTGTACATCACTTCAATCTCTTTATCAAGTACCTTTTCCCTCAAGAAATGATACTGTATCTCTATATGCTTAGTCCTGGCATGAAAAACAGGGTTAGCTGCCAAATACAAAGAACTCATATTGTCTCCAAAAATTATTGGAATACTATGATCAATCTCAAAACTTTTCATCAAGGTCTTCAACCATATGACTTCTTTTGCAGCTTCTACCATTCCCTTATACTCAGCCTCTGTGGATGATAAAGCAACTGTGTGTTGCTTCTTTGAACACCAAGATACTAGCTTATCTCCAACATAACATAGATATCCATGAGTAGACCTTCTATCATCTGAGTCACCTGCCCAATCTGCATCACTAAACACTTTGATTCTTGTATCAGAAGTGAAACCATAGTACAAACCTTCACTTAGGGTTCCTTTGATATATCTGAGTACCCTTTGGGCTGCAATCCAATGAGTCTTCTTTGGACAATGCATAAATTGTGACAACACACCTACTGCATATGATAGATCTGGCCTTGTCAAGGTAGCATAGATTAGACTACCTACCAAACTCTGATATTTCTTCATGTCATTGAACTCTTCACCTCCATACCTGCTTAATTTATGATTTACCTCCAATGGTGTGGTTGAGGTCTTGCAATCTTCCATGTTAAACTTGATCAAAAGATTCTTCAAGTATCTCTCTTGTGAAACATATACTCCATGTTGAGTATACACAATCTGCATTCCTAGAAAATAAGATAAGTTTCCCAAGTCACTTATCTTAAACTCCTTCTCTATTTGCTTCTTGAGTTCATTGATTCCTTGAGCATCTGTTCCTGTGACAATAATATCATCAACATAAATGCACATGTAAATATATCCATTTTCACTTGCCTTCACTAGCAAGCTACTATCTGCCTTTGATGCTTGAAATCCACATTCATTCAAGAACTTGACCAATCTGTAATTCCAAGCTCTTGGGGCTTGCTTCAACCCATATAAAGCTCTCTTGAGCTTACACACATAATCTGATCCAATTGACTCCATGAAACCTTCTGGTTGTTCCATATATACTTCATCTGCAATGTAACCATTAAGAAATGCATTCTTCACATCCAATTGTGACAATTTCCATCCTTTGCAAGCAGCAATAGCAATCAATGTCCTAATTGTAGACATCTTAGCAACAGGGCTAAAGGTCTCATCATAATCTACCCCATAAGTTTGGGCATAACCTTTAACCACTAGTCTAGCCTTATATCTAGACACCTTACCATCTGCAAACCTCTTTGTTTTGTATACCCACTTGCATCCAATGACCTTCTGATTCTTTGGTCTTGGTACTAACTCCCAAGTTTCATTCTCAAGTAGAGCATCATACTCTTCTTGCATTGCCTTCTCCCAATTCTGTTTACCTTTGGCTTCTTCAAAAGTAATTGGGTCTTCTTCTGTTTTCACAATGTAAGCATAATCTCTTGTTGTTAGGAAAGATGTATCATAACTATACCTTATAGGCTCTTTCCTTTCTCTTGTAGATCTTCTGATTTCTGCACTTCTTGAAGTTTCAGCCTCATTTGATTCTGGATCAAATCTTGGCCCTTCTTCTACATGATCCTGCACTCTACATCTAGAGTCAATTTCATCAACAATTTCTTCACATACTTTTACCTTTGCCTTTCCTTTCCTTTGAATTTCTTCAATACCTGCATACTCATTTGGTAATCCTGTATACCATGTGTTTTGCTCATCAAATGTTACATCTTTAGTAACAAGAAATTGCTTTGTGGATGGACTCCACAACCTGTAACCCATTTGTCTATCATCATATCCAATAAACACATACTTCTCTGCTTTTGGTTCTAGCTTATGTCTTAATTGTGAAGGAACATAAGCATATGCAATACATCCAAATACTTTACAATGATCAAGACTAGGTTTCTTACCCCACCATGCTTCATAAGGGGTTCCTCCATCCAAAGCTTTACAAGGCAACCTATTCACAAGGTATGTTGCAGTGTTAATGGCCTCTGCCCATAAGTAATTTGGACAATTCTTTTCCTTCATCATGGCTCTTGCAAACTCTACAAGAGTCCTATTCCTCCTTTCTGCTACTCCATTTTGTTGAGGGGAGTACCTGCAAGTCACTTCTCTTTTGATACCTGCATTCCACAAATAATCATCAAACTCTTTTGAGAAATACTCTCCCCCTCCATCTGATCTTAACCTCTTTAGCTTTTGTCCTGTGATCCTTTCTGCATAAGCATGGAAATGTTTGAATGTCTTGAAGACTTCTGATTTGTCCTTGATTACATACAAAGTAATCCACCTGGTTGCATCATCAACAAACAACACATAATATCTGGATCCATTTATACTATAGTCCCTTGAGGGACCCCATACATCTGTATGAACCAATTCAAGCATGTTTGAATACTTGTACCCTGATTTGTTATAAGAACTTTTGTGTGCTTTACCTAATTGACAAGCTTCACACTTGTACACCATATGTTGCCCTTCAATGTTTGGCAATCCAAGCACCACCTGATTCTTTGACATTTCCTTTATAGCTCTCTCATTGAAATGACCTAGCCTCTTATGCCATAGGTCTAATTCAGATACCTTTTGACCTCCATAGGTAAACAATGCATGTCCTACATTACCTTGGACTTTGAGAGTGAACAATCTTCCCTCCTTTTTACCTGCAATTATGGTTCTATATCCCTGATTTGGATCTTGTACATAGACACCATCATTTGTAAACCTTACTTCATATCCTTTCTCCACAATTTGCCCTACACTTATCAAATTTTTAGGAATAGTAGGGACATAAAGTACCTTACTCAGAAGTGTACTTCCACTCTTTGTCTTCACTGATCCAATGCTCTCCACTTTATGTTTGGTATTGTCACCTGTTTGAACTGTATGTCCATTCACCCTTGCTTCCATATCAGTCATCAAGGATAGGTTCCCACTCAGATGGTTGCTGCACCCTGAGTCAATATAAAACACTCTTTGATCATCTCCCATTGATTCATGAGTTGCATTCAGGATAAGAGTCATGTCATCCTTCTGATCTGATGCATAATTGTAATAATTATTGTTGTAGGACTGAGATTGGAAGTTTCTTCCACCTCCTCTTCCATATGATGTCCTACCTCCTCTTCCTCTGAAGTTGCCTCTTTGGTTTCTGCCTCCTCTACCTCTTTGACTATAATTCTGATTGTTGTATCCTCCACTTTGATTGTTATACCAACAATCATTTGCCAAATGATTTGTTCTGCCACAAATCCAACAAGCTTTAGCATTATCTTTGTTCTTACCTCCTCTTCCTTTACCTCTGAAATTTGTCTTCCCTTTTGTGAAGTTGGCTTGATTTGAATTCCCTTCATCATCATTTGATTGCTTTCCCTTGCCATTCTTTTTCTTGTCTTTGGAGTACATAGCTTGACTTGTACTTCTATCATTGTCTCCTTTAAGATCCTGCTCAAAGGTTAGCATGTGTCCTAGCAATTGATTAAGATCAGGAGTAAAGTGATCAAGTGACAATTCTATGGACAAGATAAAAGGCTTCCACTTCTCATCACCTCTTAGACCTGTAAGTATTTGTCTTACCAACTTTTCCTCTTCAATATCTTCATCCACTGCTCCCAAGCTATCTGCAATATCTTTCATCCTTGCCACATAATCTGAAATTGATTGTGAACTCTTCTTCTTGAAAGTTGTGAACTCAGCCCATAGTGAGGACTTCCTTGACTTAGTAGTATTTTGGAAATGCTCTTCCAAGGCATTCCAAACATCTGTAGCACTTTCTAAACCTCTGATGTGAGGTAGAAGGTAATCATTTACAGCCATGTAGATGATACTCCTTGCTTGAGCATCCTTTCTCATCCAAGTCTTCAACATTGCAAGTTCTTCTCTAGTAGGAATACTTGGATCTGCAAACTCTGGTTTTTCTTCATCTCCTGTAATAAATGATATAAGATCCTTGCTCATGAGGTGTGCTTCCATCCTCATGGACCATGCTGGATAGTTCTCCCTATCTAGCTTATCAATCTGCAAGCTTTCTCCCATCTTGTATCCACCTGTGTATTGAAATCTTCAAGCTTTACAAACAATGTATGTACCTTTACTTCGAATTGAGCTCCTTTTGCCTTTCTTGATGTCAATTTGTCTTCTTCTCGAACTTTGACTCCAAGCTTTCACTTCTTGATCCTTCAAATGTTGAATCTCTTGAATCTGCAACAGTCGAGATCCTCCTTTTCTTCAAATTGATGTCTCCTGCTCTGATACCACTGATGGAGAATGTTAATCTCCAAAAGAACAACTTATTCTTGTGATTAGAGCACCTCTATACCAAGAATAAGTCAAAACTTTCCACACATTTAGAGGATCAACTTCTAATTATCAAAAGATGAACAAATCTGTGAAGAAGGTGATACACAGAAAAGTCTGCTGCAGAATTTCTTCACATTGACTTATCAAATGTGTAAAGTTTTTGATGAAACTTTGTACGAATCATCTTCTAGAGTTTGCGCATCTCCTCCAAGTTGAATTACTCCAAAAGGTTAAGTGTAGCTTGAGAAATCAACTTCTCAAGTTACCTATGTCAGAAACTGTACTTCTGAGAAGTCGATTCAGACACCCCTAACTTCTTAACTTTGATTCTCACAGTATCTAACCCGTTTTGCCAAATGCTTTTAGCCACGAGTAGATCACCTTCCAACTTAAAGATTAAGTGCTTGCTTGCACAAAACTTTAAACTATGGAGTGAGAACTGACCAAAAGATTAAACACGAAATTTGCGCCTGTTTCAGAGAACTGTAGACATTCAATACATATGAATGTTCCTGTTCACAATTCTCCTAGCCTGTTTGCAATTGGACTCTGAAATTCAGGTCACAGGCTCATTAACTACCAACTTAGATATCCTCAAAAGGATTTTGCTAATGATCAAACACAGAAGGAGCAGACACGAAAAGATCGGGCGCAACATTTCTTCATTAACTCAGAAAATTACAACTGAGTGATGAGAGCAAACACAAAACTCACTTTCCACTATCTCATTGCTTCTATCTCTCTAATTCTTGACTTGTAACTATTGTCACATATGCTCTCATACATGCCCCGACTTTTCTCAAGGTATTTATAGATAATTTGTACATAATTCTTACTGAACAAAAGTTCTAAGTCATCTATGACTATGCTAATGTACATATGTGTACAAAACAACATTCTGACTTCTTCTTCATTTTGCAAATGTCTTCCATTGCTTCATTCTGACCATAAGCATTCTCCAAGATCTGTATAATCACCAATTTGTGATTGGTTTGCTCCAACAGTTCCCTTGCTTTCTTTGAGTGTATTTAGCATCTTTATATCTACAATCTAAAGCTGTATGATTTGGTTTACCACAATTATAGCAAATCATAACTTTGTGGGGGTTGTAGCCTCCTCTTCCTTTGCCTCTACCTCTTGCCTTTGCTTGGGATGTAGAGTCACTTGAGCTCTCTCCTTCTTCTTTGCTTTGGTGTTACCTTGATTGTTATAGCCTCTCCCTCTTCCTCTTCTTCCACCTCTCCCTTTGCCTCTTGAAGAGTATAGGACCTAACCATGAGTGTCCTTTCTTTTGGATGAATCTCCAAATGATGCCTCCTCAGCCACCAAGTGAGGAATGAGGTCTTCTAAGCATGGAAGTGGATCTTGATAGAGGATAGTGGTAATGAGAGGTCTCCACTTGTCTTCTCCTCTCAATCCATTGAGAATGACCCGAACCAAATCTTCATCATCAACCTTGCATCCCAGTGATGCTAATTGATCCCTTAGATCCTTGATTTTGAGTGTGTACTCAACCACACTTTTGCTACTTCCTTTCTTCATGGTGTTGAGCTCATTTTTGAGTTGCATTTTCCTAGCTCTTGTAGAGGTTGCATAAACCTTTTCCAATGCATCCCATAAATCCTTGGCATTATCAAAATTTTGTATATGACCAACCATGGCATTAGAAATTACCTCAGATATGAGGAGCATTGCTCTTCTATTCCTTTCTTCCCATTCTTTGAGCTCCATCCTTCTCCTCAGTCCTTGTGTCTCGAAAATGCGCCTTCATGCATGTATGAATGAATGTGTGACCTTTAACCTACACCTTCCTTATTTCTTGAATATTCAATGGATTCTTCTCGATTTTCCAACTCCCTTGAGTGTTCTTTGATGCTTCCTTTCACTTCTAATGGATAAGGAGTCGTGGCTTTATGATTATCCAAGAAATGGCCCATATTTTGAATATCAAAATGATCAAAATAATTCTCTAAGCTTGCTCCTTCTTTTTCAACATCTATCTAAATATCTATCTATCTATCTATCTATTTATCTATCTATCTATCTGTCTATCTATCTATCTATCTATCTATCAATATATATATATATATATATATATATATATATATATATATATATATCTATTGTTGACAAGATGCTTCGAATAGTATATGAGAGCTCCAAAACTTTGTAACACTCAGGAAGAGTCTTCCTGCAATGACTCGGGAGTATCCAACACCAAATAGACAAAATAAATCCTTACTTATGTTTAGAAAAGCACTCATTTAAGAATCACAACTCTCTCTAGGTAGAAAATCGTGATTCTCTTACTAATAGTATAAAAGCCACAAATGTGAAGGATTTCAGGCCATTTGCACTTGTATATTTTGCAAGAATGAGAAGAGGAGCTGTGATACATGTGTCATCTCTTATGTTTCATGTCTTCTTCATTCTTAATGGAAGTTTTGTTGTGTTGCTTGGTTGATTGTGAATCTGTGGATGTTTGTTATACTTGATGGTGAAGTCCTAGTGGTGGTATTCCTTGTCATATGCATCATCTATAACCTCATACATGAATCTTTTCGAACACGAATTTCTTTTGTCTACATATACACATCTATGTTGCCAATTCCAAGGTCCATATCTGAAATCTACATGGTAAATGGCGTGGAAAAGGCTTTTGAATCACTTGATTTGGTGCTTGTATGAGGTAGATATGAGCCTTTGAAGTTTCCAGGTTACATGTTTGCGAAAAGTTGTGTTAATAAAAAAGTCGACTTTAATAGTTCCATTTTACTTTTTCATGATTAATTCTTGGGGATGCTCACACAAGTATGATTGCTTGCATTCTCTGAGCATGATTAATGTGTGGTTTGTGAAGCACTAGTCTCTAAGCACCGATTGGGTTGGCTTGTTCTTGGATTGACAAATCAAAAAGGGAATCCCTTTTCCACTTCTTTGTCATCAAGTCCCTAATGCTGCAATGGGATAGAGACTTGTTGGAAGGTGTTGGTAAGGTTGTCAACATAGTTCTCTTTTTTGGCACCGTTGCCGGGGAACGGGTTACCTAGATTGGAGGTGTCAAAACCACAAGTAAGTAGCACTTTCCTCTTTACATTGAGACAAGAAAGACTATGGAAGATGCAAGGGTGATAGAAGGTCAAGCCAGGTATGTACTTTTCATTTGATGCATAGGAGATCAAGTGTGTGTGGCATTTGTGAAGTTTTCAGTCACATTGAGATGTAGGGATGGCCATGTGGGAGTCTAGCACACTCAAAATGGTTACCCCTTGCTCATTGGTTTGAACTTTGCAAGTTCTTTTGATTAAGTCCTTTTTACCTCAATTAGGAGTATTTTTGAGAAGAGTGATAAGAGGAAAAGATTTCTGTGATCTTGATTAACCTTTGGAAGTACAAAAAACATTTCATTGCTTTGACCACTTCCTTCATAAAGTCGTAACTTTCTGTAAGTAAACCCCGATTTTCTATACAAATCAATTAAAATGATAAAAATCAATATAAATGGACAAAAAGAAATAAAAATATATATTCAGAAGGAGGAAAATGATGGTTGAAAATGGGAAAGATCTTGAACAGAAAACTTCTTAAAGATTGCAGGAATTCAAGAAAATCGCAACTCTCTGTAAGAAAATTGCGATCCTTTGCTTGGAAATCATGAATCTCTGTTTTCTTTGGAGGATGGGTTCAAATTTTATGTCATGGAGATTGTGAGAGGAGTTGGTTCAGATTTTGGTGGATCTTTGGGACCTAGGGAGAAAAAATAAAATTTAGAGAAATTTTGGATGCTATACAATCATCTCTTCACCACGATTTCCTACCTTGGATAATCTGAGAAAATCGTGACTTCCTCTCAAGAAAAGGTGATTCTCTCCAGGAATAGAAAAGGCGACTTTCTCCAGTTGGGCAAAATTGTGATCTAAGAAAATCGCGGATCTCTCTCTGAGAAAATCGCAAATTGGTGAAATCAAGAAAATCACGACTTTGTGGAAGACGATCGCAAATTTCTTCAAGCTAACAAACCTAGGACATTTTAGGACTTTGTCATTTGTTCAGTAAGAGCAAGCAAGAATAGCGACTTTCTGCACTCTGAGTGTACTCCTACCCAGCTAATTTATCAAGCAAATAGAGCCTTCAAAACTCTCCAGGTAACACCCCTGAACTCTTTTCCATTGGCTTGATATTCATTGTTTGAGAATATTGAGTATAATAAGTGAACGGAAACTCGTGATGTTCTAATTTTGATTTTGATTGATGGAGGGCACAAAACCACTTGCATGTCACTTTAGCAACAAGAAAATGTGTTAACCACCTAAGGTGCCTCATTGGGCATTAGTTAGGGCCTGAGAAAATATGGTATCAGTCTTCTCAAGAGAAGCACGATTGTCTGATTTGACTAGAGTTTAATCAATAAAATAATAAATTAAGTAGAGAGAAAATCGCGACTTTGTCTTAGTGGTCACCTGAATACACATTGAAAGACCACAAAATTGGGTCCTCGTGAGAAAGTCGGGATTCTCTTGATCTCTAGAGAGTCGGGGGACTTGCCTAGAAAGTCACGATTTTCTCTAGAGAAAATCACGAATCTCTTGTTTGAGAGAATCGCTATTATCTTTGAGAAGATTGCAAATTTCTTGCTAATCAAAAAGTCATGTATATTTTTTAGGAAATCACTTGAGTCTGCTAGAATAGATCAAAGGTAGAAAATCGTGACTCTCTCCCAAGAAATCGTGATGCTCTGATCCCTTGAACAAAATCACAAGAAAATTGAAACATTGGCCGAAAGGAAAACAAAGAATATAATTTGAGGGGACCAAGGAGCATTGGTAGAGTTGACATGCAGAAAATTGCGACTCTCTGCCATGAAATCATGATTTTCTAAACTGTTCAAAACCAGAGTAGCCCAAATTCAGTGACAAGAAGAGGAGAATTTGAATTGTGGGAATAATCATCAAAGAATTCAAACACCTATTTCCATGTAGTTAAGAGGAGGGAAAGTTGTACCTGAATCCAACCCTAACCCTAACTTGGACCAAACTCAAAACCTAGGGAACCACGAAACTACCACCAGCAGGATGCAAGAAGAGCAAGGGAGTGAGGGGGACTTTAGAAATATACTTAGGTTTGAATTCACCAATAGGTTTGGAGCCTACATATACAAGGATGGGATTCAGAGGTATGTAGTAAGACTTAGGTTAAGCTCATTACTCAACATGACACAATAACTCAATTTGAGAATGTACATTACATAGAAAGAGATGGAACCACCTACATGGTGACTACAGACCCAGAGAATATCAATGACCAGGGAGACATACCAAATAAAGGAGTTGCAAGAGAGGAAATGGAGGAAACCCTAACTCCACGAGGACAATCTATTTGCACACACCAGGAACAGGTCATTAGACTACCATGTGACCAAGTTGACACTTTGCTTTACTTGAATTGAGACACAGAAAATGTCTATTGGGCTGCAAATAGAGACATTAGTTAGGCACCCTCACACATGACCATGAGAATACTGAAAAACTACAATGAACCAAGAGAATCGCCAACTTTCATAAATGAAGAAGGGAAAAGATTTTGGAAACTGGTAGATGAGCTGAAGAGTTCCTACACTCACTTGAACCAGCCTATTTTCTCTAGAAGGAATGTATCCACTCAAGAGGGAGGAGAGGAACAAGCAAAACCTAATCCACATCACATGGGTCCCTCAGTAAGAGATAGATTTGGGGAAACGGGGGAAACAAGTAATCAAGCAAGGAATAAAGCAGGAATGGAACACCAAGAACCTCCATACTTATCACCCATTAGAGTAAACAGGAATCCAAGATTAGAGCCTAGGGAGCATGGAAACAATAGGACCCAGAGATACAACATTGAGGTGCCAGGAAGAAATAATAGAGAGAGACATGGAGGACAGTTTAGAAGACTGAGACCAACTCAAGTGGTGAAAAGCATGAGAAACCAATATGATGGCTCCACTGATCCTTATGATCATGTGGCAAAATTCAAACAAGTACTGAAAGCCGATGAGGTGGTAGACTTTTTCACTCAATACCAAGCTTTTGGATTAACATTGAAAGATTCAGCTGGCAAATGGTTTCAACCCCTTGCTAGGGAAACCTTTGATAACATTGAAACCTTCTTCTTAGAATTCATTGTAGAATTTTCTAAGGGAGGGATTAAACATGACATTTCCACTCTGATACACACATTCAAACAAAATCCTAAGGAATCAGTCAGGTTAGCTGCTAGGAGGTTCAAGCAATATCTAGATAGATGTACACCTCAAGAAAAACCTTCTATGCAAAAGAGGATATCATTGTTCACTAAAGGCATTTGGACATGGGAATTCAACAGTCTGACATACAAAGGAACCAGAACCTGAGATGTAATAACTGTGGGGAAAATCATCACACTAATCTTTGCACCAAACCAAGGAGACACTTTCAGGGGGAAAAGAGAGTTATCCAGTTCTACCCACAAGAGAGACAATGGAACAATGGTGTTGGGCAAACACACCCACCATTGGGGAGGGCAAGGGCATTCCAAGGTCAATATCCCATAAGAGACAATGTAATGCCTGTCAAATATATGCCTTTGGAAGAAAATTTGGAAAGGGCAATAGCACCCTCAACACCAATGTATTATGAGGATTCTGAAGATAGAGGTTTTATGTCATACACAGAGGAATGCCAAGAAGAAGAGAGGTGGGCCAACAAAGAAAATCAATGCTTTGCCTACCAGAACACTAAAGGAAATTATGAATTAGACCCTGCAACTTTCATGTTTGTACCAAATAAGTTCATGCCCCAACAAAGAATGTTGAGTAACCCAAACCCTAGAAACTTCCATAGAGGAACTTGCTATAGGTGTGGGGGAGATCACTTTATAAGAGGTTGCCCTCAACCTCCTATACTAAAAGTGGAAGTGTATTGCAAAGATTGTGGCAAAGATAATCTCATAAAGGATTGTCCAAGTAACCCTAACAAACCTAGCATAAATACAGCCCCATTGAAAGCTGTGATTGTGGTGGAACCAAACATCCAAACTAATGATGAGTCCGTCCTACCAAGTGATGAGGAGATAGAAGAGAGAGTACAAGTTCGAGTGCTAATTGGGGATGAGGCCAGAAGAAACCTTGAGAAGACTGTGGTGGAAGAAAGTTCAAAAGAAAGGATGGACAAAAGAAAGAAGAACTCTTGGAAGAAAAGGAAGGAAAGAGCTAAAGCACGAGAGCATAAACAAGTTCCAAAGGAGATTAATAAGAAAGAAAAGGAGGGATTAGTTTTGGCAGAACCTTTGTCCAAGCAAATGAGGACTTTGTTGAAACAATACCAGGGAGCCCTTGAAGAAATTCCACAACAACAACAAGAGGAAGGATACCCGATACCAAAGGGAGAAAAGAAAAGATTTTCTTTGTGCAAACAATTAATAGAAACTGCTGAGCAATTATTGGAAAAAGATCAAGTCTTGAAAGAAACTAGAATGATAGATGAACAGTTACAGAAATGTATGGATCAAGTTGTTTGGAATGAGTTGAGAGAATAAAAGATCAGAGAATACAAAGAGGAGAAGTCTCCTCTAGGGGAGGTGGGAGATGAAATACTACAGGAAGAAGAGGAAAAAAGTGTGAAGTGTACAAGCCTGAGGTTACATGGACAAAATTCTAGAAGGAAAGATCGAGAAGGTCAAGATATAGAGGTGACTTGCAAAATAACATGGGATCAATTGGTAAAACAAAACCCTAATTTGGAAAGAGTTTGTTGGAACCCAAAAAAGAATGACACAAACTCAGAAGAGGATGAAAAAATAATGCAAGTACCATTGGACAAAATAGGGGGATATTGTGAGGGGGAAGATGGGAATTCCACTATCATGGTGGATTATCAAGGCCACAAGGTGCAAGCCATTTTGGACAGTGGATCTGGAGTGGCCATTGTGACCAAGGAGATATGGGAGAAGTGGGGAAGACCAAAGATGAAACCTTCGAGGCTGAAACTTCAGTTAGTTGATGGTCATTTAGAACAGCCCATTGGATTGCTAGAACAGGTGGAGTTGAAGACATGTGGAATCAAATTTCAACACACCATTGCTATAGTAGATTTTCCTAAATTGACCACATATGATGTCATATTAGGACGACCATTTCTTAGACAACTCAGAGTGGTGCAAGATTGGGGAACTGACCATATCTACTTGCAACAAGGAAATAATGTAACCAAGGTGAACTTAAAGAATGGCACTTATCATGAAATCTCTTCCAGAGATTTGAAAAAGTGCATCCCCAAAAAACACCTCAACGGATTCTAGTTCATTAGGAGAGGGGGAGTCGGAAGAGTCTGCCCAGATATGGATGTATAAGCCAAAAAAGGAGGGATGTACAAACTGAATAAAGAAGAATGCATACTAGAGAGAAGCATAGAGGACTCTAGTTACATACCAAAGTGGTTTGAGGAGGAAGATTTTGAGCCTTGTGGGTGGAATCAAATTTTGTCAACCTTAGAAGTAGCGGTCAATGAACAAAGCCTTTCCCAGATCTGTGATTTAGAAGGATATGACTTAATGCCATTCAACATGGCTCGAGTAGTATCAGATGCAAGAAGCTACAATAACAGGGGTACCTCTGGTACACTTGAGGAGCAAAAAACAAATGAAGGACAAATACCCAAATAGATGTCCTAGAACATTTCAAGAGATATGAAGTGGAAGAAAGAAAATTTATATTCCAAAAACCACAAAGAGAAGAGAGGAAAGATCAAGCTTATGACAACAAGGAACAAGTAATAGTCACTGTGGAAGAGGAGGAAGAGAGAAAGATAGTCATGGCCAAGGATATTCAACGAGAAGAGGAAGTACAATTGGCACATGCAAGAGCAGCATCAGGACATTTTTGAGCAGAGAGAACTGCAAAATTAATTATTTATACAGGCTTTTGGTGGCCAACACTACATAAAGATGCAAAGATATTTGTGGAGAGATGTGACATTTGCCAAAGGACAAAGAATCCCATAACAAAGGATGATATTCCACTAAGAACGATAATGAGTTTTAGAGCTTTTTCCAAGTGGGACATAGATTACATTGGACCTATTTCACCACCCTCTAGAACCACACATGCAGAATACATCATAGTAGCAACTGACTACTTAACTTAGTGGGAAAAGGCTAAAGCCACACAAAAAAATGATGCTCAAACAACAGCTAGATTCCTGTTTGAAAACATCTTTGTGAGGTTCAGACTACCATTAGAAATCATAAGTGATAGAGGAACTCACTTTGTCAATGAAATCATAAAACATATTCAACAGGAGTTTTTAGTGGTGCGTAGACTCTTAGCACCCTATCATCCCCAAGCAAATGGTTTAGCAGAAAGCACCAATACAATTTTGTGTGGAATATTGCAAAAAATAGTCAACAATAGGAGATCAAATTGGGATAAGCAATTACATCATGCTCTGTGGGCTTATAGAGTGACTTATAAAACCAGTATTGGAACTACACCCTTCAATCTGATATATGGGCAAAACACTATCTTACCCATGGAATTCTTAATCCCAACACTAAAAGTGGCAAAGACACTAGATTGGACTGAACATGAGTTGGTGAATGCAATCTTGGAACTAGAAAAGCTGGGAGCCACCAGGTTATAAGCCATCAACTCACTATATTCCAATAAAACAAGACAGAAGATGTACTTTGACATGCATGTCAAAGAAAAAGATTTGAAGGTAGGGGATTTGGTTTTAGCATTCACCATCAAGGAAATCGGCAAGAAACTACACAAGAGAGAAAAAGAATACTTGACATGTCAGGTGCCTGATTTCGTAGGGGAATTGACGACCATCAGAATTGATCAAGCTTCGGTAAGAGAAACCTTAAAGTTTGAGGAGGGGAAGACATATAATTTGAACAATATTAGGAAAGGAATGGGCCGATAGAGGGAAATCAAGAAATTCCTAGACTTTGACTCAGAGGTATTAAACACGGCAGTAAGACTGTTCCATCAGCATTTCTGTTCGATACAAATGACACGGTATACCATGCCTCATAAGGCTGTGACTTTAGCTTTTATGAAGAGAGGTATTTCAAAAAGAATGGATTTGTCAGGATATGTATTGAAATATATCTATGAAGCAGCAATGCACTCGAAGGAGAAGCAATTCTTGGGCAGAGGGCAAGCACTAACAAGAATCATATACATGGCTCTGGATGAGGAGGAAGACATGGAATTCATGCTCAGAAGAATTGGAAAACAACCAACAAGTGACATCCCCTAATAAAGCAGGGAGAAGAAAAGAGAAGGGGGAAACACCTAAGCCCACCACTCAGTAGACAGTAGGGAAGTCCATGAAAAGGGTACAAGAAGTAGTGGGAGTCAGTAAGCCTATCGCGAAAAAGCTAAGAACATCAGAAAGAAGGAAGAGCACAATTCCATAGGAAGACCAGGAAGAGCTAGACATGCAAGAGAAGGAGACCAAGTATGGAACAATCCGAGTAAATGAAATGGTAGAGCCCACTAGAGAGGAGGTGATTGCGGTTTCAAAAATGGTAGAGCCCACTAGAGAGGAGGTGATTGTGGCTCAAAGAGAAACTCAAGCGGATCCAACCCCATGCCCTCCAATGATAGAGAAACAAAAGCTATATACTTATTTTTTACAAGGTCATGAAGATAAAAGATTAGTGTATGAAGAGCAGTATCAAAAAATGCTCGATGACTACTCAGACAAAGTGATAGACTGAACTCACGAAGAACTAGAGGTATATGAAAAAGCTCATGAAAATTTATTGGAATAAAAAACAGAGGTGACCTTTGTCAGAAGAGAAAAGGTTTTAAGAAGAATTTTTGAACAACTAAATCTAGCCAAGGATCAGAGGAAATTGGTGACTTCTAAGAAGGCAAAGGTGATACCTCCTAGTAAAAGAAAAAAAAAAGTTATGAAGCATCTGATGATCTTTGCAAATATTTAATCGAGAAAAGTAACAAGAGATTCCCAAAGAAAGATGAGGAAAAGAGGAAATATGAGCAACCAATGCCATTTTTATTAGAACCTCCACCAAAACTCCTTGAAGGCGGATCTATATTGGTGACTAGGGAAGATGGCCAACTAATATGCACACCACAGCTATAGAAGCTGAAGGAATAGTTTAAGGATAATAATGAAGGACCACAGGAAGGGGATGAAGAAGATGAGGAGGAGAGAGAGCTATTGCAAGAATTTTTGCATTTTTGAGAAACAGGAAAGACCCAAGAGGAGTTCAGTATCCAAAAACTCAGGGAAATGGAGAAAGAAGCTAATCTGGATGACTTTTTCGATGCTTCTATGGGATTCGAAATAGAATCAACAAAAGAGACAATACAAAATGAAACAGTGGTTCAACCACTTGCATACACAAGGAACAAGAGCAAGAAGGATTGGTATACCCAGGCCGAGATGTGACCATGGAAGAAGTAGAAGGGAAAAGTGCGACTGACATGGGTATTGCTAAGATACCAGGACAAATGTTACATTGGGAAAAACCCAAAAAAGAATTTTACATACAGTTCAAGAAGAAGAAGAAGAAGAAGAAGAGAAGGGAATTGTAGCCCAGAAAACAAGAATCAGGCAAGAAGAGACACCAAAAAGTGACCTACATGAAAAGAAGAACATTCTCAGGAAGAAAGTAGTGCTGAAGAAGAGAGCAGCTTGGAAAAAGAGGACGATGAGGAAAATCATGCGGACATAGAAATGCAACAGGCAGGAAAGGAGAGTCAAGGCTTGGAAGTAAGGATACTGGAAAGAAACATAGGGGAAGAAGAACAAATGGATTTAAAAGAAAGAAAGGAAACAAATGAAAGAGTGGAGGAAGAGGTCCAACAGGTGCAACCAGAGCAAGAGGGAATAGAAAATAAGAATCTAGTATTACAAGAGTATTCGACTCAAGGGCAAGAGAAGGATGAAAACAAGGATCTATGGGAAATCAGATCCATATTCTAGCAACACGTTGATCTATTCTTTGAAGGAGCAAAATGGGTGTTACAAGCAGGTCTCAGGATGGAAGAAGAAAGAAGACAATTGGTGGAGACTTGGACAATAAAAAGTAAAGATTTAGTGAAATAGAATGAGATATTATGTCGGGACAACCAAGTGCTCCAAGAAGAAATCATAAAGGCAATGGAAGAAGTCATCGCAGTAGAGCACCAGAAGACAAAGGCAGAGGAAGCACATCAAGAAAGGGAAATTCAATTCAATGAAATTATAAAGAATAAAGATAGAGAGATCAAACATGAAAGGAATGCCTTGAAGCTAGTCAAAGACGAACTAGAAGAATACAAATTGTACCTCCAAAGAAAGAAAGAGGAAGCGTTGAAGCTCCAACAAGAGAAAGATCAATGTATGCAAGAGCTGGAGAATAACAACAGAGAAGAGAAGCATTGGGAACTGAAATACATGGAAAGCCAAGAGGCCACTCAGGTAAAAGACCAGACAATTCAAGAGCTCTCAGAAGAACTTAATCAGAAAGAGGCCCAATACTCTAGACAAGATAAAGAACTAGAAAATCAAAAGAAGAAATATTCAGTTTTGTACTCATCATTTAAGAAAATCAAGGAGCAGATGTCCATTCAGGACCCAGAGAATAGTGCTACTTTCCAAAGCAATCAAGAGATAGATAGGCTGGCAGATCTATAGAAAGAACTAGTAGAAGCCATAAGGGAAGCTTCCCAACTAAAAACAACACTAGAGGAGAAGGCAAAGGTAGAAGAAAAGATGAAGCTCTTATGTGAAGCTTCACATGAAATGTATGTTTGTCTTAGAGCAGCCAAGGCTCATATTCAGCTTACCATGGAGGAATGCTGACAGGAGGTGGAAAAGGAAATAAGAGAACTTATTTCATGGGAAACAAAAATATCTAAAGTGCAGGCTCAAATCCGAGAAGAGGCTCTGGAGAAAGAACAAGAAGGGGGAATTCCCATACAAGAAACAGAAATGGATGCAGGAGACTCACAAGCAACGAATGACAAAATTCATGATTTAGATCATGAGGAACCACTACCACCCTGTACATTAATCAATGATAGAAATAGTAGAATCAAATACCTATAGCAGTTATATAACAGATATGAAGCTAAGTTAGTTAGATTCCTATTACAGAAGCTAAAGAAACCTCCACGGATGCTGTCCAATTTTGACATCCTGGACATGCCTTTAGTGTATATTCACCAATCAATAAAGGGATATCATACAATCAATTTGAAGAAGGAGCCTGACCAATTTTTGGAGTACTCGGAAAGCCAATTCTTTCATAAAGTCAACCCACGATGGCATCGAGAATTTTTAAATAAGCAAAAAGAATGTTGGCATGTATGGACAAACGCTCCAATCAGTCTAAGACTCAACCCAGCTTATTGTCCGTGCACATGCCGGAGGGATTGATCGGCATTTTGGGAACACCGGAGGAGTGGACGGATACCCAGCACATGGCTGAATTTGCTAAATTAACAGGACCTCCACACAGTTGGCCCACCAAATCATACATGCTACAAGTCATATATACCTTTTTGGAGGATATGCGAGAAGTGCAAGACTACATAATCATTGTACAAACCCATATATTAACAATGATAAAGACCTGTCTGGAAAGCTTTTCAGAGGTTAACATCAGAACCCTAAAGCTTTTGGGCTTCCATTCAGGGACCAATACTCTTCTTTTTTATCTCAGCGAGATGCCACATAAACAATGCCTCATGGCATATTATGTGCAAGTAATGTTCATGCAAAGCATTTACTTACAAACCTTCGAAGATGCATTCACTACAGGATTTTTTGAGATAGACTCAGAAATTTTTGGAAGAGTATCCTTGAGGCAAGAGGCACGAATTCTCGCATATGAAGCTCTCTATTAGAATATCAGAACCGGAAGACAGTAGATGCACCAGTCATGCAGTGAACCAGAGGAAAGCCTTAATAGAGTTAGTCAATAACATCAATATAGAAGAGCAAGATCAGCACAAGCACCTCCAGGAACTGTACAAAGAGAGATAAAACAATAACAGTAGTAGTTATATACTAGAGTAAAGAAAACCACAACCTTTGGGGATGTATATATCAGCAAATTTTTGATGAGGACATCAAAGGGTCTAGGAGGGGGAGGAAATGCTGACACGATGCGTCCAATAGTATATGAGAGCTCTAAAACTTTGTAACACTCAGGAAGAGTCTTCCTGCAGTGACTCACGAGTATACAACCCCAAATAGACAAAAGATATCCTTACTTATGTATAGAAAAGCACTCATTTAAGAATCACGACTCTCTCTAGGAAGAAAATCATGATTCTCTCACGAACAGTATATAAGCCACAAATGTGAAGGATCTCAGGCCATTTGCACTTGTATCTTTTGCACGAATGAGAAGAGGAACTCCATTGGTTGTGATACCTCTATCATCTCTTATGTTTCATGTCTTCTTCATGCTTAATGGAAGTGTTGTTGTGTTGCTTGTTTGATTGTGAATCTGTGGATGTTAGTTCTACTTGATGGTGAAGTCCTAGTAGTGATACTCCTTGTCATATGCATCATCTATTACCCCATAAGTGAAGCTTTCCGAACACGAATTTCTTTCGTCTGCACATAAACATTTATCTTGCCAATTCCAAGTCCATATCTAAAATCTACATGGAATATGGCATGGAAAAGGATTTTGAATCACTTGATTTGGTGCTTGTATGAGGGAGATATGAGCCTTTGACGTTTCCAACTTACATGTTTGCAAAAAGTCGTGTTAATCAGAAAGTCGACTTTAATAGTTCCATTTTACTTTTCCATGATTACTCCTTGGGGATGTTCACACAAGTATGATTTCTTCCATTCTATGAGCATGATTAATGTGTGGTTTGTAAAGCACTAGTCTCTAAGCACCAATCGGCTCTATCTATCTATCTATCTATCTATCTATCTATCCATCTATCCATCTATCCATCTATCTATCAATCTATCCATCTATCCATCTATCCATCTATCTATCTATCTATCTATCTATCTATCTATCTATCTATCTATCTATCTATCTATCTATCTATCTATCTATCTATCTATCTATCTATCTATCTATCTATCTATCTAGCTATCTAGCTATCTATCTATCTATCTATCTATCTATCTATCTATCTATCTATCTATCTATCTATCTATCTATCTAGCTATCTATCTATCTATCTATCTATCTATCTATCTATCTATCTATCTATCTATCTATCTATCTATCTATCTATCTATCTATCTATCTATCTATCTATCTATCTATCTATCTATCTATCTATCTATCTATCTATCTATCTATCTATCTATCTATCTATCTATCTATCTACTGTTGGGAATGATGGATGGATACTCCAAGAGACTGAGTAGGTACTACTAAACCTGCTTTGTACCAGCCCTCTTTTGCTTCAGAGTTGATAACTAGACCTCCTTAGCTTTCCAATGACACCATAAAATGTCCTATGTCCTTTGGAAATGATGTGTGCAATGATTGAATAAAAAAAGATAACTTTGGAAGTCACAAACTCAAGAAAACCTTCTATTTATGGCTTCACACCTGTTGAGTATTTTGCTCAGTATGACCAGCATAGTAGAAATTGGAAAAATTCATTTGAGGGGTATCTAATTAGCTTAGTAAGCTACCTATTCCAAGTGGAATGATGTAAAATGATAAACTATGCTAAGAGAAATCAATTTAGCAAGTTAAGCTATACCCCCGACTTTTTAGGACTGTAGCAGAAAATGACCAGAGTTCACCTCGACGCAGATTTCTCCAAACTGGCTGAATAGAATGTCTTCAAACTTTGATAACATGTAGATTACTTCAAGCTGAATCCAACAAACTTTGAATCACTGAATTTGGTGAAGAATTGACCGAGATATGCCCTTGACAAGTTGACAGACTTTTGAGTAGACTAACAGAGATCTCAGAGATGGATAATATGAATGTATGTATTAATGAGCATTTGTATACAACTCCATTTGCATGAACATCAATGCCAAATGGTATAGAGAGGTGTGGGCGTGAGTATAGAGCTCACACACACTCAAAAATCAGTAATGCTAGGCTCGGGAGTGCTCTCTCTATCCCGCGACTTTTCATGACCATTTTTATAAGTGATGGGTAAAAGTTTGAATTCAAATTCAAACTTTTGGCTCCCTATGATCAAGCTCCTAAATGCTTGGAGATATTCTTTCAATCAAACAGCTACTTTTATCCATGAACCCTTTTGGTAGGTGGTTACAAAAGATTCCAAGTCCATTTGACTTTTACGATGAGGTAAAGTGGTAATTATCCACTAGCATATGTTCCTATGCTTCTTCATGTATGTATAAACTTCAATGCATCCTTTGAGCCAAATGTGTAGGCTTTCAATTTACACCAACAACTCCCCCTCAAGCCAAACATTTTGGCTTAAGTCTTCATCTTCAATCTTCAAGTATATCCTGCAATCCAATCATGGATTTGAACCTGCAAAGTTTGGTTCCATCCAAAGCTTTAGTCAGCAAATCTGCACATTGCATGTTGGTGGATACATAGTTAAGTTGAATGTCCTTGCTTATCAATTTCTCTCTCACATAATGGTAATGGACCTCTATGTGTTTGGTCCTAGCATGGTAAATAGGATTAGCTGCAAGGTGAAGAGAACTTGTATTATCTCCAAAGATAATTGGTGACCTAGTATACAATCCCAATTCTGTATACAAAAGCTTAATCCAAATTGCTTCTTGTGTGGCATTAACTAGTCCTCTATACTCTGCCTCTGTGGAAGACAAAGCAACAGTAGGTTGCTTCTTTGAAGACCATGAAATTGGTTTGTCAACTGCAAAAGAAATATATCCAGAAGTGCTCCTCCTATCATCCTTGCATCCTGCCCAATCTGCATCTGAATAAATTTTGATATCAATATCTGAAGTGTAAGAAAAATACAAACATGGTTCTCTGTACCCTTGAGATACTTCAAGATTCTCTTGGTAGCCTCTAAGTGAGGTATCCTTGGTTTGTGCATAAATTGACTTAGCACACTAACTCCATATGCAATGTCTATCCTTGTTAAGGTAGCATAGTTCAAGCTACCCACCATACTTTAATAACCTGTAATGTCCTTGACTTCATCACCTTCATGGGCACTTAGCTTTAGGTTTACCTCCATTGGAGTGCTTGCTACTTTGGCATCCTGCAATTGAAACTTCTTCAACATGTCCTATATATACGTTTTCTGAGTGATGTATATCCCTGAATTAGTGTAGACTAATTCAAGTCCCAAAAAATATTTCAATAGACCAAGATAATTGATCTTAAACTCCTTCATCATTTGACTTTTGATATATCTGATTCCATTGACATCATTACCTGTAATGATGATGTCATTGACATAAACACAAAGGTATATTACCTCTGAATTACTTCTCTTAATGAACAGAGAAGTATCTGCCTTGCTCATGACAAATCCTTGGTCTTGGAGGTATGTAGTTAACCTGTAATTCCATGCCCTAGGTGGCTGCTTCAATCCATATAAAGCCTTTTTTAATTTGCAAACATATTTTTACCATCTTGGGGTCCTCATAGCCAGGAGGTTGTGACATATATACCTCCTCTGAAATCCATCCATTCAAGAAAGCATTCTTGACATCCAATTGGTACATAATCCAATTTTTTGATGAAGCCACACTTACCAACACTCTGATGGTTGGCATCTTGGCCACAGGTGAGAATGTCTCCTCATAGTCAATGCCTTGGGTTTGTGCAAAACCCTTGGCTACCAATTTGGCTTTGTACCTATTGATTGTGCCATCAGAGTTCCTTTTAAGCTTATAGATCCATCTGGATCCTATTACCTTCATTAAGTCCTTCTTAGGTACTAACTCCCATGTGTCACTCTCCTTGAGTGCTTCAATCTCCTCATCCATAGCTTCTTTCCATTCTGATTTGGTTATTGCTTCTTCATATGATCCTGGTTCTTCATTTGACAAATCTTTGACAAGATAAACAGAATGTTTAGTAACAAGAGATGTATCATACCCATATCTGATAGGTTTCTTGCTTTCTCTTTGTGATCTTCTAAATGGTTGAGTTAAAGATTCAGGTACATCTTCAAGCTTCTTCATCTTCATTTTGCCCTTGGACTTCCATGCTTTGAATTCTTCAAGATTGATAGTGTCTTCATCATCTGAACTTGAGGCTTCATTCTGAGTAGGTTCCTCCTTTGTAAGACTTGGAAATTCCTCTTCCAAATCATAGGGTAACTTGACCTTCCTGCATTCATTCTCATACCAAGAATCATTTTCATCAAAGACAACATCTCTGCTTACCATAAACCCCTTATTGATAGGATTATAAAACCTGTAACCTTTTTGATTTAAATCATACCCAATAAAGATGCATTTTTCAGCCTTTGGGTCTAGCTTACCTCTTATCTGAGAAGGAATGTGTACATATGCTACACATCCAAATATTTTGCAATTGTCAAGTGAGGGTCTCTTACCATGCCATGCTTCATAGGGTGTCATGCCATCAAGAGACTTAGATGGTAGTCTGGTTATGAGGTAAGTGGCAGTAGAAACACTCTCTGCCCATAGATAGTTAGGTAACTTTTTCTCATTAAGCATAGATCTAGCTGTCTCAACAATTAATCTATTTCTTCTCTCAGCTATCCCATTCTATTCAAGAGAATACCTTGTGGTTATCTCTCTTTTGATGCCTATGTCCTGCAAGAAGTCTTCAAATTCATTGGAGAAGTACTCACCTCCTCCATCTGACCTTAGCCTCTTCAAATTCTTTCCTGTCTGATTTTCAACTAATGCAAGATATTTTTGAAAACAATTAAATACCTCATCCTTGTGCTTCATGAAGTATAATATAGTCCATCTGCTATAATCATCAATGAAAGACACATAGTACCTTGATCCTGAGACTGAGGGATCTTTACTTGGTCCCCATACATCTGTGTGGACAAGCTCTAAGTAATCTTCATGCATGTATCCTTTCTTTGAGAAGGGTAACCTGTGAGACTTCCCAAATTGACAAGCACCACACTTATAAATCATATGTTGCTTGGATACATTAGGTATCCCAAGCACACATTGGTCCCTGCACATTTGTTTCAAGGTTCTTTCTCCTATGTGCCCTAACCATTTGTGCCAAATCTCAAGCTCTAAAAGTGTTTGATCTTTATAACTGTATAGTGCAATATTCTTTGTATCTTCCAACTCAAAGGTGAAAAGTCTACTTGATTTTTCTCCTTTAGCAATCCTCTTGAACCCATGTCTTGGATCCTCCACATATGCTCCATATTGGTTGAATCTAACCTGCAAAACTTTCTCCACAATCTGACCAACACTCATCAAATTTTTGGTAATGGTTGGTACATAGAGTACCCTGCTCAACAAATTCTGATTTCCATCACAAGTCTTAACATTTCCAACTTTAACTACAGAATGCTTTGTGTCATCACCTGTTTGGACTTGATGCTTACCTTTTGGTTCCTCAAGATCAGAGAGTAATGCTACATTGCCAGCCACATGATTTGAACATCCTGAGTCAATGTAGAATAGGTGGTCATCATTTGTACCTGACTTTGAAGTCATGTTCATGATCAGAAGAGAGTCATCTTGCTCCTCTGTGTAGTTGTTGTAATCCTTCTTGGATTTGAATCCTCCTTGGTAGTTGCCATTGTAATTATTGTTGTAGTTATTGTTGTAATTATTGTTGTAGCCTTGGTGATGGTTGAATCTACCTCTTGACTGTGAGTAGCCACCTTTTTGGTATCCTCTTCCTCTCTGATTCTTGTAATTCCTGAAACACTCATTTGTAGTATGATTTGATAAACCACAGATGTTGCATGGTGAGGAGTTATAAGATCTCCCCCTACCTGGCTTGTGAATTCAAAATCCACAACTGATTTTTCCTAGCCGTTGTGTTGGAGGAAAAATATGATGACAAGGTTTCCCAAGTCTCTTGGGATGTCTTAGAATTTCAAATATGTGGCATAAGACCTTGCCAATGCATCCTTAGCACACCATGTGTTGAGCTTTTCATGTTCTTCCTTGGTTGGTAATCCTCTTGCTTTGAATGAGGGCAATTCCTCATCTTCTGAGATGTAACCATAGAGACTCCTTCCTTGTAAGTAGGTCTTTATCCTTAGAGACCATGCTTGATAGTTGTTCCTGTCCAATTTGTCAATAAATGAAGGAAAACCATCTCCCATTTTACCTTAGTTTGCTCTGATACCACTGTTGGGAATGATGGATGGATACTCCAAGAGACTGAGTAGGTACTGCTAAACCTGCTTTGTACCAGCCCTCTTTTGCTTCAGAGTTGATAACTAGACCTCCTTAGCTTTCCAATGACACCATAAAATGTCCTATGTCCTTTGGAAATGATGTGTGCAATGATTGAATCAAAACACATAACTTTGGAAGTCACAAACTCAAGAAAACCTTCTATTTATGGCTTGACACCTGCTGAGTATTTTGCTCAGTATGACCAGCACAGTAGGAATCGGAAAAATTCCTTTTAGGGGTATCTAATAAGCTTAGTAAGCTACCTATTCCAAGTGAAATGATGTAAAATGATAAACTATGTTAAGAGAAATCAATTTAGCAAGTTAAGCTATACCCCCGACTTTTTAAGACTGTAGCAGAAAATGACCAGAGTTAACCTCGACGCCGATTTCTCCAAAATGGCTGAATAGAATGTCTTCAAAACTTTGACAGCATGTAGATCACTTCAAGCTGAATCCAACAAGTTTTGAATCACTGAATTTGTTGAAGAATTGACCGAGATATTCCCTTGACAACTTGACAGACTTTTGAGTAGACTAAAAGAGATCTCAGAGATGGATAATATGAATGCATGTATTAATGAGCATTTGTATACAACTCCATTTGCATGAACATCAATGCCAAATGGTATAGAGAGGTGTGGGATTGAGTATAGACCTCACACACACTCAAAAATCAGTAATACTAGGCTCGGGAGTGCTCTCTATATCCCGCAACTTTTCATGACCATTTTTATAAGTGATGGGTAAAAGTTTGAATTCAAATTCAAACTTTTGG
>MU261697.1:65000-77500 GCA_020310875.1 Ceratopteris richardii
CAGATTTGAAAAATTGGATGAAGAAAGATGCTCAAGCTAGGAGCATTATATATATGGCAGTCAATGATTACTTGTTACCTCATATTCGAGGTCTTGAAAGTGCAACTGATATTTGGAATGCTTTGGAGGAGCATTTCCAGAATACTACTAAGTCAAGGAAGGCATCCTTATGGGCAGAGTTTACCACCTTTAAGAAGAAGGCTTCTCAATCCATTTCAGACTATGTGACAAGAATGAAAGATATTGCAGATGCTTTAGGAGCTGTTGATGAAGACATTGAGGAGGATAAATTGGTAAGGCAAATTCTTACAGGTTTAAGAGGTGATGACAAATGGAAGCCATTCATTTTATCTACAGAATTATCACTTGATCATTTCACTCCTGATTTAAATCAGTTGCTAGGTCATATGCTAACATTTGAGCAGGATGTTAAAGGAGATGGTGAAAAAAGTACAGGTCATGCAATGTACTCAAAGGACAAGAAGAAAGTTAACAAAGGAAAGCAACAATCAGGTGAAGAAGAAGGCACAACTAGTCAAGCCAACTTCCTAAGAGGTAGAGGAGGTGGCAAAGGTAGAGGAAGAGGCAGAAACAACAAAGATGGAGGCAAAGCTTGTTGGATTTGTGGTAAGACAAATCACTTAGCTAATGATTGTTGGCACAATACTCAGAGTAATAATGGATATAATCAAAATTATAATGCAAGAGGAAGAGGTGGTAGAAATCAAAGAGGTAATTTCAGAGGCAGAGGTAGTAGGGGTTACTTTGGAAGAAATGCAGGTAGAGGTTTCCAAAGTCAACAATATAACAACACCTACTACAAGTATGCTTCAGATCAAAAGGAAGATTCAACATTGATAATGAATGCAACTTGTGAAAGGCAGAGTGAAGATCAAAGAGTCTTCTACATTGATTCAGGGTGTAGTAATCACCTGAGTGGTAATATAGCCTTGATGACTGATTTGGAGAATAAGGTATCTAATCATGTTGTTCAAACAGGTGACAACACAAAGCACAATGTGAAGTCAATTGGATCAGTGAAGGCCAAGGATGGTAGTACCTTATTGAGTAAGGTCTTGTATGTTCCTACAATTCCTAAGAATTTAATAAGTGTAGGACAAATTGTGGAAAAAGGTTATGAAGTAAGGTTCACTAATGAAGGAGTGTTTGTGGAAGACCCTAGCAATGGGTATAAACAAATTGTTTCAGGGAAGAAAGAAGGAAGATTGTTCACATTGAAGATTCAAGGTAATATTGGTCATTCCATGTTCACATATGGAGGACATAAGATCTCTGAGTTAGATCTTTGGCATAAGAGGCTTGGACATTTCAATGAAAGAGGTATTAAAGACATGATTAACAATGGTTCAGTGCTTGGTTTGCCTAATGTTGCAGGTCAACATATGACATACAGATGTGAGGCATGTCAATTAGGTAAGGATCATAAGCTTTCCTACTCCAAGCATGGTTTTATGTACTCAGAGAAGCTTGAGTTGGTACACACAGATGTGTGGGGGCCATCAAAGGATTTCAGTATAAATGGGTCAAGGTATTATGTGATTTATGTTGATGATGCTACTAGATGGATCACTATTTATGTGATCAAAGATAAGTCAGAAGTGTTTAATACATTTAAACACTATCATGCATATGCAGAAAGAATTACAGGACATAAGTTGAAAAGACTAAGGTCAGATGGAGGGGGAGAGTATTTCTCTAATGAATTCAGTAATTACTTGTGGGATGCAGGTATAAAAAGGGAAGTTACTTGCAGGTACTCTCCTCAACAAAATGGTGTAGCAGAAAGGAGAAATAGAACTCTTGTTGAGTTTGCAAGGTCCATGATGAAAGAGAAAAATTGCCCTAATTATTTGTGGGCTGAGGCTGTAAATACAGCTACTTATTTGGTCAATAGGTTACCATGTAAAGCTTTGCAGGGAATGACACCTTATGAGGCATGGTGGGGTAAGAGACCTACACTAGACCATTGCAAAGTATTTGGATGTTTGGCCTATGCATATGTGCCATCACAATTAAGGCACAAATTGGAACCTAAAGCTGAAAAATATGTGTTTATTGGTTATGATGATAGGCAGATGGGATACAGGTTGTGGAATCCATCCACAAAACATTTTCTTGTATCAAAAGATGTTACATTTGATGAGCAAGGTACTTGGTATGCAGGTACTATCAATCTTAATACAGAAGATGAAGAGATTGTGAGCCAAAGGAAAGGTAAGTCAAAGGTACAAATAATTGATGAAGAAGAGAGTAATGAAGTGCAGGTTGAAGTGGAAGAAACACCAAGATTTGATCCTGAATATGAAGAGCCAGAAACCTCAAGAAGTGGAGAACTTAGGAGGTCTACAAGGAACAAATGGCAACCTACAAGGTATAGCTATGATACTTCATTTTTGGCTACCAAAGATTATGCTTACATGATTAAAGCAGATGAAGACCCTTCTACATATGAAGAGGCAAAAGGTAAAGAAAATTGGGAGAAAGCTATGCGGGAAGAATATGATGCATTATTGGAGAATCAAACATGGGATTTGGTTCCAAAGCCAAATAGTCAGAAGATCATTGGATGTAAGTGGGTTTATAAGACAAAAAGATTTGCAGATGGAAGTGTGTCTAGGTACAAAGCTAGACTTGTTGTCAAAGGGTTTGCTCAGACATATGGTGTTGACTATGATGAGACTTATAGTCCTGTGGCAAAGATGACAACCATCAGGACACTTATAGCAATTGCTGCATGTAAAGGTTGGAAATTGTGTCAATTAGATGTGAAAAATGCTTTTTTGAATGGTTATATTTCAGATGATGTGTTCATGGAGCAACCTCAAGGGTTCAGAGATAAAAGGTATCCAGATCATGTGTGCAAGCTCAAGAGAGCTTTGTATGGCTTGAAGCAGGCCCCAAGGGCATGGAATTATAGACTTATAAAGTTCTTGAAAGAACTTGGATTTCCGGTGTCTAAAGCAGATAGTAGCTTGCTTGTCAAAGCAAGTGATAATGGTTTCATATACATGTGCATATATGTTGATGATATAATCCTTACAGGTACAGATGAGGAAGGAATACAAAGACTAAAGAAGCAAATGGAAAAGGAGTTCAAAATAAGTGACTTGGGAGACTTGTCATACTTCTTGGGCATGGAGATTACATATACCCAACATGGAGTATTTGTGACCCAAGAAAGGCATTTGAAGAACTTGTTAATCAAGTTTAAAATGGATGATTGCAGGGTAGCACCTACACCAATGGAGGTGAATCACAAATTGAGTAAATTTGGAGGTGAAGAATTCAAGGACATGAGACAATATCAGAGTTTGGTTGGTAGTCTTATCTATGCTACTTTAACTAGACCCGATTTATCATATGCAGTAGGGGTTTTGTCTCAATTTATGCATTGTCCTAGGAAAGAGCATTGGATTGCAGGTCAAAGAGTGTTGAGATACATTAAGGGTACACTCAAAGAAGGTTTGTATTATGGGTTCACATCAGATACAAACATCAAGATCTATAGTGATGCAGATTGGGCAGGTAATCCAGATGATAGAAGATCAACCTATGGATACATGTGCTATGTGGGAGATAAGTTAATCTCTTGGTGCTCAAAGAAGCAACATACAGTTGCTTTGTCATCTAGAAGCAGAATACAAAGGCATGGTTGAAGCTGCAAAAGAAGTGATATGGCTTAAGACTCTAATGAAGAGTTTTGACACTATACAGAGCATACCTATCATTTATGGTGATAACATGAGTTCATTATATCTAGCTGCTAATCCTGTTTTTCATGCCAGGACTAAACACATTGAGATACAGTATCACCTTCTAAGAGAGAAGGTGATGGATAAGGAGATTGAAGTCATACATACTTCAACAAAAGATCAGATAGCTGATATGCTTACAAAGAGCTTGGATGGACCAAAGGTACAGAAGTTTAAAGACATGGCAGGTATAAAGAAGATAAGAGAAACCTCAATTGATGATTGAGGGGGAGCTGTTGGTGCAGACCAATCACCAATTGAAGATTTGAAGGACAAAGGATGGATATGAAATCAAGTTTTGAAGCATAGAAGATGGATACATTCACAGAGTGCAAGACATGTACACATATGTACATTAGTTAATACATAGGTTACTTATACTTATGATTTGACATAAGTCTGTACATATTTGCCTATAAATACTTTGGAAAAATGTCGGGGCAATAGAGAGAAGACAAGGAGAGACAATAGGAGATCATGAGATTTGTGTATAGAGAAGTAGAAAATGTCATTAGACATGTGTGAAGTGAGTTGAACTCTCCATCCTCACTCAGTTGTAATTTCTGAGAAATAGAAGGAAAAATTGCGCCCGATGTTTCTGTGTTTTCTCTCTGTGTGATAGATCTTTTGTGAATTCCTTTTGGAGATATCTAAGTCCATAGTTAATCAATCTATGGCTAGAGTTTGAGAGTCTAATTGTGATCAGGCTAAGAGAATTGTGTGTAGGAACATTTGCATGTGAGAAAGTACTCACTGGTTCTTGAAACAGGCGCAAATTTTGATCTTAATGATTTGATCATTTCTCACTCCACAGTTTAAAGTTTTGTGCAAGTAAGCACTTAATCTCTAAGTTGGAAGGTAAGCTACTCGTGGCTAAAAGCATTTGCTTAAACGGGTTTTATACTGAGAGAGTTGAAGTTAAGAAGTTAGGGGTGTCCAAATCGACTTCTCAGAAGTGCAGATTTAGACATAGCTGACTTGGTAACTAGATTTCTCAATATCTAGTGAACCTTTTGAAGTAATTTAACTTGGAGAAGGTGCGCAATCTTTAGGCGACACCTTGTGCAAAGTTTCATCAAAAAATTTACACATTTACTCAGTCAATGAGCAAGATCTATGCAGCAAACTTTCTGAGAAAATTCCTTCTTCACAGTTTAGTCAAGAAATTGATAATTGATCATTGATAGCTTAAATTGGTGAAGGTTTTGACTTACTCTTGATATAGAGGTGTTCTAAATTCAAGAGTAGGTTGTTCTTTTGGAGATTAACTCTCTCCAACAATAGATAGATAGATAGATAGATAGATAGATAGATAGATAGATAGATAGATAGATAGATAGATAGATAGATAGATAGATAGATAGATAGATAGATAGATAGATAGATAGATAGATAGATAGATAGATATGTTGGCGATTAACTTTCGCTCTGATACCACTTGTTATGGTCGACGCGGCAGAGGCCCGGACCTTGTCAAGCCTGTGGAATTTGCTGCGCCACCGAAAATTGGTTGCCAAGCTAGAGTGATATTAGAAAACCTCTATAATCAATAGTAGCTTAGCAGAGTTACTGTCACTCAAACGTATAAGACTTCGTTTTGAATTTACTGAGAAATTCACTGGGACTTCACCGGACTGTCACCAGACTGCCACGGTAATTATACCGGAATCCTACCGGAATCAACTCCTATTCTGTTTGTAATTGCTTCAAGTGAATATACAAGAAGTAAGGAAGTAATGCGTGACCTTCCTTTACTGAGTGAACTCTTTCTGAAGTTTAAGGAAAAACTTCTCCGGTTCAGAATGTCCTTTTTCGGTTAGACTTTGTACTGTGTATACATATCCATTTCACCGAAATCCTTGATGAACTGATAGTAGAGATGTCTAGCTATAAGATAAGCTATCTCTCATACAAACCTTTAATTTACTCTGCGAGATATACTTCGTTGTTCTACCGGAAAACACGTTTTCTGAGAAAACTGTAACTGACCAAAAACATTCATTTACAGAGACAACTGTATTTGACCGAAACATTTGTTGACTGAGAGAGTACCGAGGGACACGTTTACTAACGAACTGTAACTGTTAATGGTTAACGAACTTTCTACCGTAACACGAAAATACTCAGAGTTCTTCACATATGAACAGTGCACGCAAACTTCCACATGAACATGTGTTTCCTATTAGAGAAGATGTGTACAAATTTGCTTGGCCTCTTCTTGCTCAAGCTATGGAAACTCTCCTACACTGAGTAGTTTCTCTTTACCATCTCTCTCAGATGAATACCTAATATTTCAGGTTTCTGTTATTCATCTGTACATACGCGATCTATGGCGTCTTCTGAAAACTTCTCACTCACTCTCTCTTCAGTCTCTATACATACGCGATCTCTGGCGTCTTCTCACTTTCTCGTCTCTCTGTTCTCTTCCTATCTCTACTTCTCTTTTTTTTTACCTCTGTATGTGCTCTATTTATACTGCGCGCTCTTCTCACGCACGTTCTAGCTCGCACTTCCCTCTTTTATTCTTATGCACGTTCTCTCTGTATATACAGTTTGATTGGGTGTAACGAACTCTGATTCTGCAAGATTCTGCGCTGTACATAACGGTCGTGAATTTGTCCCTTCACTAAGGCTTTTGATTTTCTGAATATTTGATTGTGCTTTTCGTTATCTTTCTTTGTCTGTACGTCAAATTCGTGAGTGATTCTTCAACAGCTCCCCCTCAATCACTAATTTGACTCTTCCTATCTTCATATATTTTTCTTTCTTTTATACCTGCCATTTCTTTGAATCTACTTGTCTTTGTTCCATCCAAGCTCTTTGTCAAAACATCTGCAATCTGATCTTTTGTCGGAGTGTATATTATTTCTATCTCTTTTTCCATTACCTTTTCCCTCAGGAAATGATACTGAATCTCTATGTGCTTTGTTCTTGCATGAAATACTGGATTTGCTGCAAGATACAGCGAGCTCATGTTATCTCCATGTATGATAGGTATACCTTCATCAATACCCATGCCTTTGAACAAGGTCTACATCCATATCACTTCTTTTGCTGCTTCTACGTGTCCTTGATATTCTGCTTCCGTTGACGATAAAGCCATTGTGTGTTGTTTCTTCGAACACCAGCTTACTAGCTCATCTCCTAGGTATATCATATACCCATGTGTTGACCTTATGTCATCTTGATTTCCTACCCAGTTTGAGTCACTGTATGCTCTCAGCTGTACTTCTGACGTAAAAGGATAATATAATCCTTCCTTTATAGTTCTTTTTATATATCTAAGAACTCTCTATCCTGCAACCCAATGTTGATCCTTCGGACAATGCATGAACTGTGAGAGAACTCCTACTGCATAGCTAAGATCCGGTCGTGTTAGTGCAGCGTAGATTAGGCTTCCCACTAACGACTGATATTTCCTCATATCTTTAAACTATGCACCACTGTATTTGCTGAGTTTATGATTTGCTTCAAGTGGTGTTGAAGCTTCTCTACAATTCTCCATATTAAACTTCTTCAGTAAGATTAGGAGATACCTTTCTTGCGTAACATATACACCATGATCTCTGTATGTGATTTCCATTCCTAGAAAGTATGACAACTTTCCTAGGTCACTGATCTGAAACTCCTTTTCGAGAAATCTCTTTACTTCTTTAATTCCTTCATCTGAAGTACCTGTAATTATAATGTTGTCTACATAAATGCAAATGTAGATCATACCTTCTTCTGTTCTTTTGAGGAGTAGACTTGCATCTGCTTTCGAACTTTGGTATCCAAGTTCATTGAGATATTTCACAAGCCTGTAATTCCAAGCTCTTGGAGCTTGCTTCAGTCCGTAAAGTGCTTTTCTTAATCTGCAAACAAAATTTGGGTATCTGGAACTTACAAACCCTTCCGTTGTTCCATGTAGACTTCATCTGATATGTATCCATTCAGAAATGCGTTCTTTATATCTAGCTGACTTAGCTTCCATCCTTTTGATGCTGCTATAGCAATCACTGTCCTTATGGTTGACATCTTTGCCACCGGACTAAATGTCTCATCATAATATATGCCATGCGTCTGAGCATAGCCCTTGATAACCAGTCTGGCTATCCTTCCATCTACAAGTTTCTTAACTTTGAAAACCCATTTGTTTCCAATCACTTTCTTACTATTTGGTTTCGGAACAAGTTCCCATGTCTTGTTCTCCTCTAGTGCGCTGAACTCTTCTTCCATTGCTTCCTCCCATTGCTTCTTGAACAAGTTTCATCATAGTTCTGAGGTTCTTCATCATCTTTGACCATATATGCATAATTTTTCTGAGTTATGTACGAAGTATCATACGAATACCTTTCTGGTTGTCTTCTGTTCCTGTTTGATCTTCTTGGTTCAAACTCTTCATGTGTATCTGAATACACGTCTTCATCAAATCCCTGTTCATCTTCATTTCTCATACCTGATCCGATCCTGGACGTACTCGCCTGCATATGATCTTCATCTCTGTTTACCTGCACAATTGATTTTCCTTTCTCTCTTCTTCTTACTTCTTCTTCAAATTCTTCCGTTGTATGACTTTGATCTGTATACCAGCTTTTCTGTTCATCAAATGTAACATCTCTGGAAACAGTGAACTGTTTTGTTAAAGGACTCCATAACCTGTAGCCCATCTGCGTTTCATCGTATCCGACGAACACATATTTTTCTGCTTTTGGTTCGAGCTTATGTCTAAGTTGTGATGATACATAAGCGTAAGCTACTGATCCAAACACTTTGCAATGATCAAGTGTTGGTTTCTTTCCCCACCAGGCTTCATAAGGGGTCATTCCATCTAATGCCGTACATGGTAATCTGTTTACCAAGTATGTAGCTGTATTTACAGCTTCAGCCCAAAGATAATTTGGACAATCCTTTTCCTTTAGCATAGCTCGTGCAAACTCAACTAGAGTTTGGTTTCTTCTTTCTGCTACAACATTTTGTTGTGGTGTATACCTGCAGGTTATTTCTCTCTTAATACCTGCATTCCAAAGATAGTCATTAAACTCTCGGGAGAAGTACTCTCCCCCTGCATCAGACCTTAGTCTCTTCAGCTTTCGATCTGTGAGTCTTTCAGCATATGCATGAAAATGCCTGAAGGCTCCAAACACTTTTGATTTCTCTTTCAAAACATATAACGTTATCCATCTTGTTGCATCATCAATGAAAAGAACATAATACCTCGATCCGCTGATTGATCCCTCTTTTGTTGGACCCCATACATCTGTATGAATGAGTTCGAGTACTCCATCATGTTTGAATCCTTTCTTCTGAAAAGGTAACCTATGGGCTTTTCCCATCTGACATGCTTCGCACTTGTAAATCATATGTTGATTCTGTACATTCGGTAATCCCAGTACTGACTGTTTTGAAATCATAGCTTTGATTCCTTTTTCATTGAAATGACCCAATCTCTTATGCCAGAGATCAAGTTCTGTAATCACCTTTTCACCATGTGTGAGCAACGCTTGGCCGATGTTCCCTTGTACTCTTAAAGTAAAGAGTCTGCCTTCTTTCTTACCAGAAACAATCTGATTATATTCATTCTCGGGATCTTCTACAAATACTCCTTCATTTGTAAATCTGACCTGAAAAACCTTTCTCAACTATCTGTCTAATCAAATTTTTCGGTATTGTTGGAACATACAAAACATTGGTTAGCAAATCTGCTCCATTCTTACATTTCACTTTTCCAATTGAATGTACACTATGTCTCGTATTGTCACCTGTTTGAACAATATGACTGGAACTACCTTTCTCCAATTCTGACATTAGTTTATATTTCCTCATAAGTGATTAGAACATCCAGAATCAATGTAAAATACCTTTAGGTCTTCGTTATCTGATGTGCTGATTGAGTTCATCATCAATGATGTATGACTTTCATTCTAAGTGTCATTTGCGTAGTTGTTGTAGGTGGTGTTGTAGGATTGATTTTGTCCCCAACTTCTTGCTCCACCTCTACCATAGCTTCCTCTTTGATTTTGTCTTCCTCTTTGAAAATTACTCTGACATCTTCCACTTCTACCTCTGCTATACTATTTTGATTTGATCCTTGTTGATTGTGCTAGAAATCATGAGCCAAATGATTACTTAGTCCACAGATCCAGCAAGTCTTCTTGTTGTTATTCTGGCTACCTCTTCCTCTTCCAAAACCTCTTGCTCTTCCTCTACCGGTACCTTTACCTCTTGCATAGTAAGCTTGAGAACTCGACTCTTCTTCGTCTTTTGACTTACCTTTGTCTGCTTTCTTCTTGTTCTTCATGTACACTGCAGAACTTTGTCCTTTATCTGCATCTCCTTTCAGGTCTTGCTCATATGTGAGCATCAAACCAAGCAACTGATTTAAATCTGGTACAAAATTATTTAAAGAAAGTTTAGTTGAGAGTACGAAAGGTTTCCACCTTTCATTTCCTCTCAAACGTGTTAACAGTTGCGCTATCAGTCTGTGATCTTCGACATCTTCATTTATGGATCCAAGACTATCTGCTAGATCCTTCATCTTAGTAACATAGTCACTAATGCTTTGACTCGCCTTCTTTTTGAACGTTGTGAACTCGGACCATAAGCTAGCCTTCCTAGCTTTCGTAGTATTTTGGAAGTGATCTTCCAATGCACTCCATATGTCCTCCGCTTTCTCTAGGCCTCTAATGTGCGGTAGTAGATGATCTGTAACGGTATTATAAATGTAAGCTCTTGACGTTGCATCTTTCTTCTGCCACAACTTCAAGGCTTCTAATTCTTCTTTTTCCGGTTGACTATCATCTTCGAAAGTCGGCTTCTTTTCTTCTCCGGTCACATACATCATTAGGTCCTTACTCATAAGTAAGGCTTCCATGCGCATTACCCACGCGGGATAATTATCTCTGTCCAATTTATCAATTTGGACATGATCTGCCATAATCTTCTTATTTCTGTTACTTCCGGTGAACTTTGAGAATCTTTCTGCTCTTCAGAATCTTTCTCGTTCTGGTACCACTTCTTGGATCTCACGGCTCTGACGCCAATTGAGGGTGGATATTCTGGCTCTGATACCACTTGTTGGCGATTAACTTTTGCTCTAATACCACTTGTTATGGTCGACGCGGCAAAGGCCCGAACCTTGTCAAGCCTGCAGAATTCGCTGCACCACCGAAAATTGGTTGCCAAGCTAGAGTGATATTAGAACACCTCTATAATCAACAGTAGCTTAGCAGAGTTACTGTCACTCAAACGTATAAGACTTTGTTTTGAATTTACTAAGAAATTCACTATGACTTCACCGGACTGTCACCAGACTGCCACCGTAAATATATCGGAATCCTACCGGAATCAACTCCTATTCTGTTTGTAATTACTTCAAGTGAATATACAAGAAGTAAGGAAGTGATGCGTGAACTTCCTTTACTGAGTGAACTCTTTCTGAAGTTTAAGGAAAAACTTCTCTGGTTCAGAATGTCCTTTTTCGGTTAGACTTTGTACTCTGTATACAAATTCATTTTATCGAAATCCTTGACGAACTGATAATAGAGGTGTCTAGCTATAAGATAAGCTAACTCTCATACAAACCTTTAATTTACTATGCGAGATATACTTCGTTGTTCTACCGGAAAACACGTTTTCTGAGAAAAGTGTAACTGACCGAAAACATTCATTTACTGAGACAACTTTATTTGACCGAAACATTCATTGACTGAGAGAGTACCGAGGGACACGTTTACTAACGAACTGTAACTGTTAATGGTTAACGAACTTTCTACCGTAACACGAAAATACTCAGAGTTCTTCACATATGAACAGTGCACGCAAACTTCCACATGAACATGTGTTTCCTATTAGAGAAGATGTGTACAAATTTTCTTGGCCTCTTCTTGCTCAAGCTATGGAAACTCTCCTACACTGAGAAGTTTCTCTTTACCATCTCTCTCAGATGAATACCTGATATTTCAGGTTTCTGTTATTCATCTGTACATACATGATCTATAGCGTCTTCTGAAAACTTCTCACTAACTCTCTCTTCAATCTCTATACATACGCGATCTTTGGCGTCTTCTCACTTTCTCGTCTCTCTGTTCTCTTCCTATCTCTACTCCTCTTTTTTTTTTTTACCTCTGTATGTGCTCTATTTATACTGCCCGCTCTTCTCACGCACGTTCTAGCTCGCACTTCCCTCTTTTATTCTTATGCACGTTCTAGGCTGTACATAACGGTCATGAATTTGTCCCTTCACTAAGGCTTTTGATTTTTTGAATATTTGATTCTACTTTTCGTTATCTTTCTTTGTCTCTACGTCAAATTCGTGAGTGATTCTTCAACAAGATAGAAAGAAATAGAGAAAGAAAGATAGGTAGATAGATCGATCGACAGATAGATAGATAGATAGATAGATAGATAGATAGATAGATAGATAGATAGATAGATAGATAGATAGATAGATAGATAGATAGATAGATAGATAGACAGACATATAGATAGATAGATAGATAGATAGATAGATAGATAGATAGATAGATAGATAGATAGATAGATAGATAGATAGATAGATAGATAGATAGATAGATAGATAGATAGATAGATAGATAGATAGATAGATAGATAGATAGATAGATAGATAGATAGATAGATAGATAGATAGATAGATAGATAGATAGATAGATAGATAGATAGATAGATAGATAGATAGATAGATAGATAGATAGATAGATAGATAGATAGATAGATAGATAGATAGAT